>JAECUM010030521.1:0-16023 GCA_016617855.1 Megalonaias nervosa | reverse complement strand
GGTCTTTTTTAAGACATTCAAATACCGATGATGTTGATGAAGACTGAACCGTGTAGGATGCAGATCTTATTTTAAGACATTCAAATACCGATGATGATGATGTCAATACCGTTTAGGATGCAGGTCTTTTTTAAGACATTCAAATACCGTTGATGATGATGAAGTCTCTACCGTTTAGTATGCAGGTCTTTTTTAAGACATTCAAATACCGAGGATGATGAAGTCTGTACCGTTTAGGATGCAGGTCTCTTTTAAGATATTCAAATACCGATGACGGTGGTGAAGTCTATACCATTTAGGACGCAGGTTTTTTTCAAGACATTCAAATACCGATGATGATGAAGAAGTCTATACCGTTTAGGATGCAGGTCTTTTTTTAAGACATTCAAATACCAATGATGATGAAGTCTATACCGTTTAGGATGCAGGCCTTTTTTAAGACATTCAAATGCCGATGATGATGAAGAAGTCTATACCGTTTAGGATGCAGGTCTTTTTCAAGACATTCAAATACCGATGATGATGAAGTCTATACCGTTTACGATGCAGGCCCTTTTCAAGACATTCAAATACCTATGATGATGATGAAGTTTATACCGTTTAGGATGCAGGTCTTTTTTTAAGACATTCAAATACCGATGATGATGAAGTAGTCTATACCGTTTAGAATGCAGGTCTTTTTTAAGACATTCAAATACCGATGATGATGAAGTCTATACCGTTTAGGATGCAGCTTTTTTTTAAGACATTCAAATACCGATGATGATGATGAAGTCTATACCGTTTAGTATGCAGGTCTTTTTTTAAGACATTCAAATACCGATGATGATGATGAAGTTTATACCTTTTAGGATTCAGGTCTTTTTCAAGACATTCAAATACCGGAGATGATGAAGTCTATATCGTTTAGGATGCTGGTCTTTTTTAAGATATTCAAATACCGATGATGATGATGAAGTCTATACCGTTTAGGTTGCAGGTCTTTTTTTAAGGCCATCAAATACTGATGATGAAGAAGTCTATACCGTTTAGGATGGAGGTCTTTTTAAGACATTCAAATACCGATGATGATGATGAAGTCTATACCGTTTAGGATGCAGATCTTTTTTTAAGACCATCAAATACTGATGATGATGAAGTCTATACCGTTTAGGATGCAGGTCTTTTTTAAGAGCTTCAAATACCTATGATGATGAACTCTATACCGTTTAGGATGCAGGTCTTTTTAAGACATTCAAATACCGATGATGATAAAGAAGTATATACCGTTTAGGATGCAGGTCTTTTTCAAGACATTCAAATACCGCTGATGATGATGAAGTCTATACCGTTTCGGATGCAGGTCTTTTTCAAGAGCTTCAAATACCTATGATGATGAAGTCTATACCGTTTAGGATGCAGGTCTTTTTTAAGACATTGAAATACCGATGATGATGAAGAAGTCTATACCGTTTAGGATGCAGGTCTTTTTTAAGACATTCAAATACCGATGATGATGAGGACGTCTATACCGTTTAGGATGCAGGTCTTTTATAAGACATTGAAATACCGAAGATGATGAATTCTATATCGTTTAGGATGCAGGTCTTTTTTAAGATATTCAAATACCGATGATGATGAAGAAGTCTATACCGTTTAGGATGCAGGTCTTTTTTTAAGACCATCAAATACCGATGATGATGAAGTCTCTACCGTTTAGGATTCAGGTCTTTTTTAAGGCATTCAAATACCGATGATGATGAAGAAGTCTATACCGTTTAGGATGCAGGTCTTTTTAAAGACATTAAAATACCGATGATGATGAAGTCTATACCGTTTACGATGGACGCCTTTTCAAAGACATTCAAATACTTATGATGATGATGAAGTTTTTACTGTTTAGGATGCAGGTCTTTTTTTAAGACATTCAAATACCGATGTTGATGAAGTACTCTATACCGTTTAGGATGCAGGTCTTTTTTAAGACATTCAAATGCCGATGATGATGAAGTCTATACCGTTTAGGATGCAGGTCTTTTTTAAGACATTCAAATACCGATGATGATGATGATGACTACACCGTTTAGGAGGCAGGTCTTTTTTCAAGACATTCAAATACTGATGATGATGAAGTCTATACCGTTTAGGATGCAGGTCCTTTTTTAAGACATTCAAATACCGATGATGATGAAGTCTATACCGTTTAGGATGCAGATCTTTTTTAAGACATTCAAATACCGATGATGATGAAGAAATCTATACCGTTTAGAATGAAGGTCTTTTTTAAGACATTCAAATACCGATGATGATGAAGAAGTCTATACCGTTTAGGATGCAGGTCTTTTTTAAGACATTCAAATACCTATGATGATGATGAAGTTTACACCGTTTAGGATTCAGGTCTTTTTCAAGACATGTAAATACTGATGATGATGAAGTCTATATCGTTTAGGATGCAGGGTTTTTTTTAAGACATTCAAATACCTATGATGATGATGAAGTTTATACCGTTTAGGATGCAGGTCTTATTTTAAGACATACAAAAACCGATGATGATGAAGTCAATATCGTTTAGGATGCAGGTCTTTTTTAAGACATTCAACTACCGATGATGATGATGTCTATACCGTTTAGGATGCAGGTTGTTTTTACGACATTCAAAAACCGATGATGAAGATGAGGTTTATACCGTTTAGGATCGAGGTCTTTTTTAAGACATTCAAATACCGATGATGATGATGATGAAGTCTACACCGTTTAGGATGCAGGTCTTTTTAAAGACATTCAAATACCGATGATGATGAAGTCTATAACGTTTAGGATGCAGGTCTATCTAAGACATTCAAATACCGATGATGATGAAGTCAATACCGTTTAGGATGCAGGTCTTTTTTAAGACATTCATATACCGTTGATGATGGTGAAGTTTATACCGTTTAGGATGCAGGTGTTTTTGAAGACATTCAAATACCGAAGATGATGATGATGAAGTCTATACCGTTTAGAATGCAGGTCCTTTTTAAGACATTCAAATACCGATGATGATGAAGAAGAATATACCGTTTAGGATGCAGGTCTTTTTTAAGACATTCAAATACCGATGATGATGATGAGGTCTATACCGTTTAGGATGGAGCTCTTTTTTTTAGACATTCAAATACCGATGATGATGATGAAGTTTATACCGTTTAGGATGCAGGTCTTTTTTAAGACATTCAAATACCGAAGATGATGAAGTCTATATCGTTTAGGATGCAGGTCTTTTTTAAGATATTCAAATACCGATGATGATGATGAAGTCTATACCGTTTAGGATGCAGGTCTGATGATGATGACGTTTTTTAAGGTCTTTTTTAAAACATTCAAATACCGATGATGATGAAGAAGTCTATACCGTTTAGGATGCAGGTCTTTTTAAGACATTCAAATACCGATGATGATGATGAAGTCTATACCGTTTAGGATGCAGGTCTTTTTTTAAGACCATCAAATACTGATGATGATGAATATACCGTTTAATGATGATGGAGTCTATATACCGACATTCAAATACCGATGATGATGAAGAAGTCTATACCGTTTAGGATGCAGGTCTTTTTAAGACATCAAATCTGATGATGATGAAGTCTATACCGTTTAGGATGCAGGTCTTTTTTGATGATGATGATAGTCTATACCGTTTAGGATGCAGGTCTTTTTTAAGACATTCAAATACCGATGATCATGAAGTCTATACCGTTTAGGATGCAGGTCTTTTTTAAGACATTCAAATACCGATGATGTTGATGAAGACTGAACCGTGTAGGATGCAGATCTTATTTTAAGACATTCAAATACCGATGATGATGATGTCAATACCGTTTAGGATGCAGGTCTTTTTTAAGACATTCAAATACCGATGATGATGATGAAGTCTATACCGTTTAGTATGCAGGTCTTTTTTAAGACATTCAAATACCGAGGATGATGAAGTCTGTATCGTTTAGGATGCAGGTCTTTTTTAAGGCATTCAAATACCGATGATGATGAAGAAGTCTATACCGTTTAGGATGCAGGTCTTTTTCAAGACATTCAAATACCGATGATGATGAAGTCTATACCGTTTACGATGGACGCCTTTTTCAAGACATTCAAATACTTATGATGATGATGAAGTTTTTACTGTTTAAGATGCAGGTCTTTTTTTAAGACATTCAAATACCGATGTTGATGAAGTACTCTATACCGTTTAGGATGCAGGTCTTTTTTAAGACATTCAAATACCGATGATGATGAAGTCTATACCGTTTAGGATGCAGGTCTTTTTTAAGACATTCAAATACCGATGATGATGATGATGACTACACCGTTTAGGAGGCAGGTCTTTTTTCAAGACATTCAAATACTGATGATGATGAAGTCTATACCGTTTAGGATGCAGGTCTTTTTTAAGACATTCAAATACCGATGATGATGAAGTCTATACCGTTTAGGATGCAGATCTTTTTTAAGACATTCAAATACCGATGATGATGAAGAAATCTATACCGTTTAGAATGAAGGTCTTTTTTAAGACATTCAAATACCGATGATGATGAAGAAGTCTATACCGTTTAGGATGCAGGTCTTTTTTAAGACATTCAAATACCTATGATGATGATGA
Organism: Megalonaias nervosa; assembly: GCA_016617855.1. NCBI lineage: Eukaryota > Metazoa > Mollusca > Bivalvia > Unionida > Unionidae > Megalonaias > Megalonaias nervosa. The sequence continues at coordinate 11,402 of JAECUM010030521.1, read as the reverse complement.
AGTTTACACCGTTTAGGATTCAGGTCTTTTTCAAGACATGTAAATACTGATGATGATGAAGTCTATATCGTTTAGGATGCAGGGTTTTTTTTAAGACATTCAAATACCTATGATGATGATGAAGTTTATACCGTTTAGGATGCAGGTCTTATTTTAAGACATACAAAAACCGATGATGATGAAGTCAATATCGTTTAGGATGCAGGTCTTTTTTAAGACATTCAACTACCGATGATGATGATGTCTATACCGTTTAGGATGCAGGTTGTTTTTACGACATTCAAAAACCGATGATGAAGATGAGGTTTATACCGTTTAGGATCGAGGTCTTTTTTAAGACATTCAAATACCGATGATGATGATGATGAAGTCTACACCGTTTAGGATGCAGGTCTTTTTTAAGACATTCAAATACCGATGATGATGAAGTCTATACCGTTTAGGATGCAGGTCTTTCTAAGACATTCAAATACCGATGATGATGAAGTCAATACCGTTTAGGATGCAGGTCTTTTTTAAGACATTCAAATACCGATGATGATGGTGAAGTTTATACCGTTTAGGATGCAGGTGTTTTTTTAGACATTCAAATACCGAATGATGATGATGATGAAGTCTATACCGTTTAGAATGCAGGTCTTTTTTAATACATTCAAATACCGATGATGATGAAGTCTATACCGTTTAGGATGCAGGTCTTTTTTAAGACATTCAAATACCGATGATGATGATGAAGTTTATACCGTTTAGGATGCAGGTCTTTTTTTAAGACATTCAAATACCGATGATGATGATGAAGTCTATACCGTTTAGGATGCAGGTCTTTTTTAAGACATTCAAATACCGATGATGATGAGGAAGTCTATACCGTTTAGGATGCAGCTCTTTTTTAAGACATTCAAATACCGATGATGATGAAGAAGTCTATACCGTTTAGGATGCAGGTCCTTTTTAAGACATTCAAATAAAGATGATGATGAAGTCTATACCGTTTAGGATGCAGGTCTTTTTTAAGACATTCAAATACCGAAGATGATGAAGTCTATATCGTTTAGGAGGCAGGTCTTTTTTAAGATATTCAAATACCGATGATGATGATGAAGTCTATACCGTTTAGGATGGAGGTCGTTTTTTAAGACCATCAAATACTGATGATGATGAAGTCTATACCGTTTAGGATGCAGGTCTTTTTTAAGACATTCAAATACCGATGATGATGAAGAAGTCTATACCGTTTAGGATGCAGGCCTTTTTAAGACATTCAAATACCGATGATGATGATGAAGTCTATACCGTTTAGGATGCAGGTCTTTTTTTAAGACCATCAAATTCTGATGATGATGAAGTCTATACCGTTTAGGATGCAGGTCTTTTTTAAGACATTCAAATACCGAGGATGATGAAGTAGACTATACCGTTCAGGATGCAGGTCTTTTTTAAGACATTCAAATACCGATGATCATGAAGTCTATACCGTTTAGGATGCAGGTCTTTTTTAAGACATTCAAATACCGATGATGTCGATGAAGACTAAACCGTGTAGGATGCAGATCTTTTTTTAAGACATTCAAATACCGATGATGATGATGTCTATACCGTTTAGGATGCAGGTCTTTTTTAAGACATTCAAATACCGATGATGATGAAGTCTATATCGTTTAGGATCCAGGTCTTTTTTTAAGACATTCAAATACCGATGATGATGAAGTCTATACCGTTTAGGATGCAGGTCTTTTTTAAGACATTCAAATGATGATGATGATGAAGAAGTCTATACCGTTTAGGATGCAGGTCTTCTTCAAGACATTCAAATACCGATGATGATGAAGTCTATACCGTTTAGGATACAGGCCCTTTTCAAGACATTCAAATACCTATGATGATGATGAAGTTTATACCGTTTAGGATGCAGGTCTTTTTTTAAGACATTCAAATACCGATGATGATGAAGTAGTCTATACCGTTTAGGATGCAGGTCTTTTTTAAGACATTCAAATACCGATGATGATGAAGTCTATACCGTTTAGGATGCAGCTCTTTTTTAAGACATTCAAATACCGATGATGATGATGAGGTCTATACCGTTTAGGATGGAGCTCTTTTTTTTAGACATTCAAATACCGATGATGATGATGAAGTTTATACCGTTTAGGATGCAGGTCTTTTTCAAGACATTCAAATACCGAAGATGATGAAGTCTATATCGTTTAGGATGCTGGTCTTTTTTAAGATATTCAAATACCGATGATGATGAAGAAGTCTATACCGTTTAGGATGCAGGTCTTTTTTAAGACATTGAAATACCGATGATGATGAAGAAGTCTATACCGTTTAGGATGCAGGTCTTTTTTAAGACATTGAAATACCGATGATGATGAGGAAGTCTATACCGTTTAGGATGCAGGTCTTTTATAAAACATTGAAATACCGAAGATGATGAATTCTATATCGTTTAGGATGCAGGACTTTTTTAAGATATTCAAATACCGATGATGATGACGAAGTCTATACCGTTTAGGATGCAGGTCTTTTTTTAAGACCATCAAATACCGATGATGATGAAGTCTCTACCGTTTAGGATGCAGGTCTTTTTTAAGGCATTCAAATACCGATGATGATGATGAAGTTTATACCGTGTAGGATGCAGGTCTTTTTTAAGACATTCAAATACCGATGATGATGAAGAAGTCTATACCGTTTAGGATGCAGGTCTTTTTTTAAGACATTCAAATACCGATGATGATGATGTCTCTAGCGTTTAGGATGCAGGTCTTTTTTAAGGCATTCAAATACCGATGATGATGAAGAAGTCTATACCGTTTAGGATGCAGGTCTTTTTCAAGACATTCAAATACCGATGATGATGAAGTCTATACCGTTTACGATGGAGGCCTTTTTCAAGATATTCAAATACCTATGATGATGATGAAGTTTTTACTGTTTAGGATGCAGGTCTTTTTTTAAGACATTCAAATACCGATGATGATGAAGTACTCTATACCGTTTAGGATGCAGGTCTTTTTTAAGACATTGAAATACCGATGATGATGAAGTCTATCCCGTTTAGGATGCAGGTCTTTTTTAAGACATCAAATACCGATGATGATGATGATGACTACACCGTTTAGGAGGCAGGTTTTTTTTCAAGACATTGAAATACTGATGATGATGAAGTCTATACCGTTTAGGATGCAGGTCTTTTTTTAAGACATTCAAATACCGATGATGATGAAGTCTATACCGTTTAGGATGCAGATCTTTTTTAAGACATTCAAATACCGATGATGATGAAGAAATCTATACCGTTTAGAATGAAGGTCTTTTTTAAGACATTCAAATACCGATCATGATGAAGAAGTCTATACCGTTTAGGATGCAGGTCTTTTTAAAGACATTCAAATACCTATGTTGATGATGAAGTTTATACCGTTTAGGATTCAGGTCTTTTTCAAGACATGTAAATACTGATGATCATGAAGTCTATATCGTTTAGGATGCAGGGTTTTTTTTAAGACATTGAAATACCGATGATGATGATGAAGTTTATACCGTTTAGGATGCAGGTCTTATTTTAAGACATACAAAAACCGATGATGATGAAGTCTATATCGTTTAGGATGCAGGTCTTTTTTAAGACATTCAAATACCGATGATGATGATGTCTATACCGTTTAGGATGCAGGTTGTTTTTAAGACATTCAAAAACGGATGATGAAGATGAGGTTTATTAAGTTTAGGATCGAGGTCTTTTTTAAGACATTCAAATACCGATGATGATGATGATGAAGTCTACACCGTTTAGGATGCAGGTCTTTTTAAAGACATTCAAATACCGATGATGATGAAGTCTATACCGTTTAGGATGCAGGTCTTTCTAAGACATTCAAATACCGATGATGATGAAGTCAATACCGTTTAGGATACAGGTCTTTTTTAAGACATTCATATACCGATGATGATGAAGAAGTATATACCGTTTAGGATGCAGGTCTTTTTTAAGACATTCAAATACCGATGATGATGATGAAGATTATACCGTTTAGGATGCAGGTCTTTTTTTAAGACATTCAAATACCGATGATGATGAAGTCTATACCGTTTAGGATGCAGGTCTTTTTTAAGACATTCAAATACCGATGATGATGAAGAAGTCTATACCGTTTAGGATGCAGGACTTTTTCAAGATTCAAATACCGATGATGGCGAAGTCTATACGTTTAAGATGCAGGTCTTTTTTAAGACATTCAAACACCGAGATGATGAAGTCTATACCGTTTAGGATGCAGGTCCTTTTTAAGACATTCAAATACCGATGATGATGATGAGGAAGTCTATACCGTTTAGGATGCAGGTCTTTTTTAAGACATTCAAATACCGAAGATGATGAAGTCTATATCGTTTAGGATGCAGGTCTTTTTTAAGATATTCAAATACCGATGATGATGATGAAGTCTATACCGTTTAGGATGCAGGTCTTTTTTTAAGACCATCAAATACTGATGATGATGAAGTCTATACCGTTTAGGATGCAGGTCTTTTTAAGACATTCAAATACCGATGATGATGATGAAGTCTATACCGGTTAGAATGAAGGTCTTTCTAAGACATTCAAATACCGATGATGATGAAGTCTATACCGTTTACGATGGAGGCCTATTTCAAGACATTCAAATACAAATGATGATGATGAAGTTTATACCGTTTAGGATGCAGGTCTTTTTTTAAGACATTCAAATACCGATGATGATGAAGTAGTCTATACCGTTTAGGATGCAGGTCTTTTTTAAGACATTCAAATACCGATGATCATGAAGTCTATACCGTTTAGGATGCAGGTCTTTTTTAAGACATTCAAATACCGATGATGTTGATGAAGACTAAACCGTGTAGGATGCAGATCTTTTTTTAAGACATTCAAATACCGATGATGATGATGTCTATACCGTTTAGGATGCAGGTCTTTTTTAAGACATTCAAATACCGATGATGATGAAGTCTATACCGTTTAGGATGCAGGTCTTTCTTGACACATTCAAATACCGATGATGATGAAGTCTATACCGTTTAGGATGCAGGTCTTTTTTAAGACATTCAAATACCGATGATGATGAAGAAGTCTATACCGTTTAGGATGCAGGTCTCTTTTAAGAGATTCAAATACCGAAGATGATGAAGTCTATATCGTTTTGGATGCAGGTCTTTTTTAAGACATTCAAATACCGATGATGATGATGAAGTCTATACCGTTTAGGATGCAGGTATTTTTTTAAGACATTCAAATACCGATGATGATGAAGAAGTCTATACCGTTTAGGATGCAGGTCTTTTTCAAGACATTCAAATACCGATGATTATGAAGTCTATACCGGTTAGGATGCAGGTCTTTTTAAGACATTCAAATACCGATGATGATGATGAAGTCTATACCGTGAAGGATGCAGGACTTTTTTAGGAGATTCAAATACCGATGATGATGATGAAGTTTATACCGTTTAGGATGCAGGTCTTTTTTTAAGACATTCAAATACCGATGATGATGAAGAAGTCTATACCGCTTAGGATGCAGGTCTTTTTAAGACATTCAAAGACTGATGATAATGAAGAGGTCTATACCGTTTAGGATGCAGGACTCTTTTAAGACATTCAAATACCGATGATGATGAAGTCTATACCGTTTAGGATGCAGGTATTTTTTAAGACATTCAAATACCGAAGATGATGAAGTCTATATCGTTTAGGATGCAGGTCTTTTTTAAGACATTCAAATACCGATGATGATGATGAAGTCTATACCGTTTAGGTTGCAGGTCCTTTTTTAAGACATTCAAATACTGATGATGATGAAGTCTATACCGCTTAGGATGCAGGTCTTTTTTGAAGACATTCAAATACCGTTGATGATGAAGAAGTCTATACCGTTTAGGATGCAGGTCTTTTTCATGACATTCAAATACCGATGATGATAAAGTCTATATCGTTTAGGATGCAGGTCTTTTTTAAGACATTCAAATAGCGATGATGATGATGAAGTCTATACCGTTTAGGATGCAGGTCTTTGTTAAGATATTCAAATACCGATGATGATGAAGTCTATACCGTTTAGGATGCAGGTCTTTTTAAAGACATTCAAATACTGATGATGATGATGTCGCCTATACCGTTTAGGATGGAGGTCTTATTTTAAGACATTCAAATACTGATGATGAAGAAGTCTATTCCGTTTAGGATGCAGGTCTTTTTTCAAGACATTCAAAGACTGATGAGAATGAAGTCTATACCGTTTAGGATGCAGGTCTTTTTTAAGACATTCAAATACCGATGATGATGAAGAAGTCTATACCGTGTAGGATTCAGGTCTTTTCTAAGACATTCAAATACCAATTATGATGAAGTCTATACCGTTTAGGATGCAGGTCTTTTTTAAGACATTCAAATAGCGACGATGATGAAGTCTATACCGTTTAGGATGCAGGTCTTTTTCAAGACATTGAAATACCGATGATGATGAAGTCTATACCGTTTCGGATGTAGGTCGATTTCAAGACATTCAAATACCGATGATGATGAAGTCTATACCGTTTAGGATGCAGGTCTTTTTTAAGACATTCAAATACCGATGATGATGAAGATATGTATGCCGTTTAGGATGCAGGTCTTTTTTTAAGACATACAAAAACCGATGATGATGAAGTCTCTACCGTTTAGGATGCAGGCCTTTTTTTAAGACATTGAAATACCGATGATGATGATGTATATACCGTTTAGGATGCAGGTCTTTTTTAAGACATTCAAATGCCGATGATGATGATGAAGTTTATACCGTTCAGTATGCAGGTGTTTTTTTAGACATTCAAATACCGATGATGATGATGATGAAATCTATACCGTTTAGAATGCAGGTCTTCTTTAAGACATTCAAATACCGATGATGATATAGAAGTATATACCGTTTAGGATGCAGGTCTTTTTTAAGACATTCAAATACCGATGATGATGAAGCCTATACCGTTTAGGATGCAGGTCTTTTTTAAGACATTCAAATATCGATGATGATGAAGTCTATACCGTTTAGGATGGAGGTCTTTTTTAAGACATTCAAATAGCGATGATGATGGAGAAATCTATACTGTTTAGGATGCAGGTCTTTTTCAAGACATTCAAATACCAATGATGATGAAGAAGTCTATACTGTTTAGGATGCAGGTGTTTTTTTTAGGACATTCAAAAACTGATGATGATGAAGTCTATACCGTTCAGGATGCAGGTCTTTTTAAGACATTCAAATACCGATGATGATGATGAAGTCTATACCGGTTAGACTGCAGGTCTTTTTAAGACATTCAAATACCGATGATGATGAAGAAGTCTATACCTTTTAGGATGCAGGTCTTTTTTAAGACATTCAAATACCGATGATGATGGAGTCTATACCGTTTAGGATGCATGTCTTTCTTAAGACATTCAAATACCGATGATGATGAAGTCTATACCGTTTAGGATGCAGGTGTTTTTTAAGACATTCAAATACCGAAGATGATGAAGTTTATATCGTTTGGGATGCAGGTCTTTTTTAAGACATTCAAATACCGATGATGATGATGAAGTCTATACCGTTTAGGACGCAGGTCTTTTTCAAGACCTTCAAATACCGATGATGATGAAGTCTATACCGTTTAGGATGCAGGTCGTTTTTAAGACATTCAAATACCGTTGATGATGATGAAGTCTATACCGTTTAGGATGCAGGTCTTTTTTAAGACATTCAAATACCGATGATGATGAAGAAGTCTATACCGTTTAGGATGCAGGTCTTTTTTGTGACATTCAAATACCGATGATGATGACGAAGTCTATACCGTTTAGGATGCAGGTCTTTTTTAAGACATTCAAATACCGATGATGATGATGAAGTTGATACCGTTTTCGATGCAGGTCTTTTTCAAGACATTCAAATACCGAAGATGATGAAGTCTATACCGTTTAGGATGCAGGTCTTTTTTAAGACATTCAAATACCGATGATGATGAAGATATCTATACCGTTTAGGATGCAGGTCTTTTTTAAGACATTCAAATACCGATGATGATGAAGAAGTATATACCGTTTAGGATGCAGGTCTTTTTCAAGACATTCAAATACCGATGATGATGATGAAGTCTATACCGTTTAGGATGCAGGTCTTTTTCAAGACATTCAAATACCGATGATTATGAAGTCTATACCGGTTAGGATGCAGATCTTTTTATTACATTCAAATACCGATCATGATGATGAAGTCTATACCGTGAAGGATGCAGGACTTTTTTAGGACATTCAAATACCGATGATGATGATGAAGTTTATACCGTTTAGGATGCAGGTCTTTTTTCAAGACATTCAAATACCGATGATGATGAAGAAGTCTATACCGTTTAGGATGCAGGTGTTTTCAAAACATTCAAATACTGATGATAATGAAGAAGTCTATACCGTTTAGGATGCAGGTCTTTTTTAAGACATTCAAATACCGATGATGATGATGAAGTTTATACCGTTTAGGATGCAGGTATTTTTCAAGACATTCAAATACCGATGATGATCAAGTCTATACCGTTTAGGATGCAGGTATTTTTTTAAGACATTCAAATACCGCAGATGATGAAGTAGATATCGTTTAGGATGCAGGTCTTTTTTAAGACATTCAAATACTGATGATGATGATGAAGTCTATACCGTTTAGGATGCAGGTCTTTTTTTAAGACATTCAAATACTGATGATGATGAAGTATATACCGTTTAGGATGCAGGTCTTTTTTTAAGACATTCAAATACCGATGATGATGAAGAGGTCTATACCGTTTAGGATGCAGGTCTTTTTCAAGACATTCAAATACCGATGATGATAAAGTCTATATCGTTTAGGATGCAGGTCTTTTTTAAGACATTCAAATAGCGATGATGATGATGAAGTCTATACCGTTTGGGATACAGGTGTTTTTCAAGACATTCAAATACCGATGATGATGATGTCTATACCGTTTAGGAAGCAGGTCTTTTTTAAGACATTCAAATACTGATGATGATGATGGCGCCTATACCGTTTAGGATGGAGGTCTTTTTTTAAGACATTCAAATACTGATGATGAAGAAGTCTGTACCGTTTAGGATGCAGGTCTTTTTTCAAGACATTCAAATACTGATGAGAATGAGGTCTATATCGTTTAGGATGCAGGTCTTTTTTAGGACATTGAAATACCGATGATGATGAAGAAGTCTATACCGTTTAGGATGCAGGTCTTTTTTAAGACATTCAAATACCGACGATGATGGAGATGTATATACCGTTTAGGATGCAGGTCTCTTTTAAGACATTCAAATAGCGACGATGATGAAGTCTATACCGTTTAGGATGCATTTCTTTTTTAATACATTCAAATACCGATGATGATGAAGTCTATACCGTTTAGGATGAAGGTCTTTTTTAAGACATTCAAATACCGATGATGATGAAGAAGTCTATACCGTTTAGGATGCAGGTCTTTTTTGTGACATTCAAATACCGATGATGATGAAGAAGTCTATACCGTTTAGGATGCATGTCTTTTTTAAGACATTCAAATACCGATGATGATGATGAAGTTTATACCGTTTAGGATGCAGGTCTTTTTCAAGACATTCAAATACCGAAGATGATGAAGTCTATACCGTTTAGGATGCAGGTCTTTTTTGAGACATTAAAGTACCGAAGATGATGAAGTCTACACCGTTTAGGATGCAGGTCTTTTTTAAGATATTCAAATACCGATGATGATGATGAAGTCTATACCGTTTAGGATGCAGGTCTTTTTTAAGACATTAAAATACCGATGATGATGAAGAAGTCTATACCGTTTAGGATGCAGGTCTTTTTAAGACATTCAAATACCGATGATGATGATGAAGTCTATACCGTTTAGGATGCAGGTCTTTTTTTAAGACCATCAAATACTGATGATGATGAGGTCTATACCGTTTAGGATACAGGTCTTTTTTAAGACATTCAAATACCGATGATGATGATGAAGTTTATACCGTTTAGGATGCAGGTCTTTTTTAAGGCATTCAAATACCGATGATGATGAAGAAGTCTATACCGTGTAGGAACCAGGTCTTTTTCAAGACATTCAAATACCGATGATGATGAAGTCTATACCGTTTAGGATGCAAGTCTTTTTTAAGACATTCAAATACCGATGATGATGAAGTCTATACCGTTTAGAATGCAGGTCTTTTTTAAGACATTGAAATACCGATGATGATCAAGAAGTCTATACCGTTTAGGATGCAGGTCTTTTATAAGACATTCAAATACCGACGATGATGATGAAGTCTATACCGTTTAGGATGCAGGTCTTTTTCAAGACATTCAAATACCGATGATGATGATGAAGTTTATACCGTTTAGAATCCAGTTCTTTTTCAAGACATTCAAATACCGATGATGATCATGTCTATAGCGTTTATGATGCAGGTCTTTTTTTTAAGACATCCAAATACCGATGATGATGAAGAAGTCTATACCGTTTGGGATGAAGGTCTTTTTAAGACATTCAAATACCGATGATGATGCTGAAGATTATGCCGTTTAGAATGCAGGTCTTTTTTAAGACATTCAAATATCGATGATGATGAAGAAGTTTATATCGTGTAGAATGCAGGTCTTTTTTAAGACATTCAAATACCGATGATGATGAAGATGTCTATACCGCTTAGGAGGCAGGTCTTTTTTAAGACATTCAAATACTGATGATGACGATGAAGTTTATACCCTTTAGGATGAAGGTTTTTTTAAGACATTCAAATACCGATGATGATGATGATGAAGTCTATACCGTTTTGGATGGAGGTCTCTTTTAAGACATTCAAATATCGATGATGATGAAGTCTATACCGTTTAGGATGCAGGTATTTTTTAACACATTCAAATACCGATGATGATGAAGTTTATACCGTTTAGGATGCAGGTCTTTTTTAAGACATTCAAATACCGATGATGAAGAAGTCTATACCGTTTAGGATGCAGGTCTTTTTAAGACATTCAAATACCGATGATGATGATGATGAAGTGTATACCGTTTATAATGCAGGTCTTTTTTAAGAGATTCAAATAGCGATGATGATGTAGAAGTCTATACCGTTTAGGATGCAGGTATTTTTTTAAGACATTCAAATACCGATGATGATGAAGAAGTCTATACCGTTTAGGATGCAGGTCTTTTTCAAGACATTCAAATACCTATGATGATGAATTCTATACCGTTTAGGATGCAGGTCTTTTTTAAGACATTCAAATACTGATGATGATGATGAAGTCTATACCGTTTAGGATGCAGGTCTTTTTCAAGACATTCAAATACCGATGATGATGAAGTCTATACCGTTTA
>JAECUM010030520.1:0-27878 GCA_016617855.1 Megalonaias nervosa | reverse complement strand
CTAAACTCCATTGATAATGTTTTTTAGAAGGCATGCAAAGATCACTAAGCTCCATTGATAATGTTTGCTACACACGTCATTAAACTCCATTGATAATGTTTGCTAGAAGGCATGCACACATCACTAAATTCCACTGATAATGTTTTCTAGAAGGCATGTACACATCACTAAACTCCACTGATAATGTTTGCTAGAAGGCATGCACACATCACTTAGCTCCATCGATAATGTTTGCTAGAAGGCATGCACTCATCACTAATCTCCATTGACAATGTTTGCTAGAAGGCATGCACACATCACTAAGCTCCATTGATAATGTTTGCTAGAAGGCATGCACACATCACTAAACTCCACTGATAATACTTGCTAGAAGGCATGCACACACCACTAAGCTCCACTGATAATGTTGGCTAGAAGGCATGCACACATCATTAAGCTCCACTGATAATGTTTGCTAGACGGCATGCACACATCACTAAGCTCCATTGATAATGTTTGCTAGAAGTCATGCACACATCATTAAACTCCATTGATAATGTTTGCTAGAAGGAGGCATGGACACATCACTAAGCTCCATTGATAATGTTTGTTAGAAAGTATGCACACATTAAACTCCATTGATAATGTTTGCTAGAAGGAGGCATGGACACAGCACTAAGCTCCATTGATAATGTTTGCTAGAAAGTATGCACACATTAAACTCCATTGATAATGTTTGCTAGAAGGCATACACACATTAAACTCCATTGATAATGTTTGCTAGAAGGCATGCACACATCACTAAGCTCCATTGATAATGTTTGCTAGAAGGCATGCACACATCACTAAGCTCCATTGATAATGTTTGCTTGAAGGCATGCACACATCACTAAGCTCCACTGATAATGTTTGCTAGAAGGCATGCACACATCACTAAACTCCATTGATAGTGTTTGCTAGAAGGCATGCACACGTCACTAAACTCCATTGATAATGTTTGCTAGAAGGCACACACACATCACTAAACTCCATTGATAATGTTTGCTAGTAGGCATGCACATGTCAGAAAGCTCCATTGATAATGTTTGCTACACACATCATTAACCTCCGTTGATAATGTTTGCTTGAAGGCATGCACACATCACTAAACTCCATTGATAATGTTTGCTAGAAGGCACACACACATCACTAAGCTCCATTGATAATGTTTGCTAGAAGGCATGCACACATCAGAAAGCTCCACTGATAATGTTTGCTAGAAGGCATGCACACATCACTAAACTCCACTGATAATGTTTGCTAGAAGGCATGTACACATCACTAAACTCCACTGATAATGTTTGCTAGAAGGCATGCACACATCACTTAGCTGCATCGATAATGTTTGCTAGAAGGCATGCACACATCACTAATCTCCATTGATAATGTTTGCTAGAAGGCATGCACACATCACTAAGCTCCATTGATAATGTTTGCTAGAAATCATGCACACATCACTAAACTCCACTGATAATGCTTGCTAGAAGGCATGCACACACCACTAAGCTCCACTGATAATGTTTGCTAGAAGGCATGCACACATCATTAAGCTCCACTGATAATGTTTGCTAGAAGGCATGCACACATCACTAAGCTCTATTGATAATGTTTGCTAGAAGGCATGCACACATCATTAAACTCCATTGATAATGTTTGCTAGAAGGAGGCATGGACACATCACTAAGCTCCATTGATAATGTTTGCTAGAAGGTATGCACACATTAAACTCCATTGATAATGTTTGCTAGAAGGCATACACACATTAAACTCCATTGATAATGTTTGCTAGAAGGCATGCACACATCACTAAGCTCCATTGATAATGTTTGCTAGAAGGCATGCACACATCACTAAGCTCCATTGATAATGTTTGCTAGAAGGCATGCGGACATCACTAAGCTCCACTGATAATGTTTGCTAGAAGGCATGCACACATCACTAAACTCCATTGATAGTGTTTGCTAGAAGGCATGCACACGTCACTAAACTCCATTGATAATGTTTGCTAGAAGGCACACACACATCACTAAACTCCATTGATAATGTTTGCTAGTAGGCATGCACATGTCACAAAGCTCCATTGATAATGTTTGCTACACACATCATTAACCTCCGTTGATAATGTTTGGTAGAAGGCATGCACACATCACTAAACTCCATTGATAATGTTTGCTAGAAGGCATGCACACATTAAACTCCATTGATAATGTTTGCTAGAAAGCATGCACACATTAAACTCCATTGATAATGTTTGCTAGAAGGCACACACACATCACTAAGCTCCATTGATAATGTTTGCTAGAAGGCATGCACACATCAGAAAGCTCCACTGATAATGTTTGCTAGAAGGCATGCACACATTAAACTCCATTGATAATGTTTGCTAGAAGGCATACATACATTAAACTTCATTGATAATGTTTGCTAGAAGGCATGCATACATCACTAAGTTCCATTGATAATGTTTGCTACATGCATCACTAAACTCCATTGATAATGTTTTTTAGAAGGCATGCAAACATCACTAAGCTCCATTGATAATGTTTGCTACACACGTCATTAAACTCCATTGATAATGTTTGCTAGAAGGCATGCACACATCACTAAACTCCACTGATAATGTTTTCTAGAAGGCATGTACACATCACTAAACTCCACTGATAATTTTTGCTAGAAGGCATGCACACATCACTTAGCTCCATCGATAATGTTTGCTAGAAGGCATGCACACATCACTAATCTCCATTGACAATGTTTGCTAGAAGGCATGCACACATCACTAAGCTCCATTGATAATGTTTGCTAGAAGGCATGCACACATCACTAAACTCCACTGATAATACTTGCTAGAAGGCATGCACACACCACTAAGCTCCACTGATAATGTTTGCTAGAAGGCATGCACACATCATTAAGCTCCACTGATAATGTTTGCTAGAAGGCATGCACACATCACTAAGCTCCATTGATAATGTTTGCTAGAAGTCATGCACACATCATTAAACTCCATTGATAATGGTTGCTAGAAGGAGGCATGGACACATCACTAAGCTCCATTGATAATGTTTGCTAGAAGGTATGCACACATTAAACTCCATTGATAATGTTTGCTAGAAGGCATACACACATTAAACTCCATTGATAATGTTTGCTAGAAGGCATGCACACATCACTAAGCTCCATTGATAATGTTTGCTAGAAGGCATGCACACATCACTAATCTCCATTGATAATGTTTGCTAGAAGGCATGCACACATCACTAAGCTCCATTGATAATGTTTGCTAGAAGGCATGCACACATCACTAAACTCCACTGATAATGCTTGCTAGAAGGCATGCACACACCACTAAGCTCCACTGATAATGTTTGCTAGAAGGCATGCACACATCATTAAGCTCCACTGATAATGTTTGCTAGACGGCATGCACACATCACTAAGCTCCATTGATAATGTTTGGTAGAAGGCATGCACACATCATTAAACTCCATTGATAATGTTTGCTAGAAGGAGGCATGGACACAGCACTAAGCTCCGTTGATAATGTTTACTAGAAGGTATGCACACATTAAACTCCATTGATAATGTTTGCTAGAAGGCATACACACATTAAACTCCATTGATAATGTTTGCTAGAAGGCATGCACACATCACTAAGCTCCATTGATAATGTTTGCTAGAAGGCATGCACACATCACTAAGCTCCATTGATAATGTTTGCTAGAAGGCATGCACACATCACTAAGCTCCACTGATAATGTTTGCTAGAAGGCATGCACACATCACTAAACTCCATTGACAATGTTTGCTAGAAGGCATGCACACGTCACTAAACTCCATTGATAATGTTTGCTAGAAGGCACACACACATCACTAAACTCCATTGATAATGTTTGCTAGTAGGCATGCACATGTCACAAAGCTCCATTGATAATGTTTGCTACACACATCATTAACCTCTGTTGATAATGTTTGCTAGAAGGCATGCACACATCACTAAACTCCATTGATAATGTTTGCTAGAAGGCATGCACACATTAAACTCCATTGATAATGTTTGCTAGAAAGCATGCACACATTAAACTCCATTGATAATGTTTGCTAGAAGGCACACACACATCACTAAGCTCCATTGATAATGTTTGCTAGAAGGCATGCACACTTCAGAAAGCTCCACTGATAATGTTTGCTAGAAGGCATGCACACATTAAACTCCCTTGATAATGTTAGTTAGAAGGCATGCACACATCACTAAGCTCCATTGATAATGTTTGCTAGAAGGCATGCACACATCACTAAGCTCCATTGAAAATGTTTGCTAGAAGGCTTGCACACATCATTAAACTGCATTGATAATGTTTGCTAGAGGGCACACACACATCACTAAGCTCCATTGATAATGTTTGCTAGAAGGCATGAACACGTCACAAAGTTCCATTGATAATGTTTGCTAGAAGGCATGCACACATCACTAAACTCCATTGATAATGTTTGCTAGAAGGCATGCACACATAACTAAGCTCCACTGATAATGTTTGCTAGAAGGCATGCACACATCACTAAGCTCCATTGATAATGTTTGCTAGAAGGCATGCACACATCATTAAACTCCATTGATAATGTTTGCTAGAAGGAGGCATGGACACATCACTAAGCTCCATTGATAATGTTTGCTAGAAGGTATGCACACATTGAACTCCATTGATAATGTTTGCTAGAAGGCATACACACATTAAACTCCATTGATAATGTTTGCTAGAAGGCATGCACACATCACTAAGCTCCATTGATAATGTTTGCTAGAAGGGATGCACACATCACTAAGCTCCATTGATAATGTTTGCTAGAAGGCATGCGGACATCACTAAGCTCCACTGATAATGTTTGCTAGAAGGCATGCACACATCACTAAACTCCATTGATAGTGTTTGCTAGAAGGCATGCACACGTCACTAAACTCCATTGATAATGTTTGCTAGAAGGCACACACACATCACTAAACTCCATTGATAATGTTTGCTAGTAGGCATGCACATGTCACAAAGCTCCATTGATAATGTTTGCTACACACATCATTAACCTCCGTTGATAATGTTTGGTAGAAGGCATGCACACATCACTAAACTCCATTGATAATGTTTGCTAGAAGGCATGCACACATTAAACTCCATTGATAATGTTTGCTAGAAAGCATGCACACATTAAACTCCATTGATAATGTTTGCTAGAAGGCACACACACATCACTATGCTCCATTGATAATGTTTGCTAGAAGGCATGCACACATCAGAAAGCTTCACTGATAATGTTTGCTAGAAGGCATGCACACATTAAACTCCATTGATAATGTTTGCTAGAAGGCATACATACATTAAACTTCATTGATAATGTTTGCTAGAAGGCATGCATACATCACTAAGTTCCATTGATAATGTTTGCTACATGCATCACTAAACTCCATTGATAATGTTTTTTAGAAGGCATGCAAACATCACTAAGCTCCATTGATAATGTTTGCTACACACGTCATTAAACTCCATTGATAATGTTTGCTAGAAGGCATGCACACATCACTAAACTCCACTGATAATGTTTTCTAGAGGGCATGTACACATCACTAAACTCCACTGATAATGTTTGCTAGAAGGCATGCACACATCACTTAGCTCCATCGATAATGTTTGCTAGAAGGCATGCACACATCACTAATCTCCATTGATAATGTTTGCTAGAAGGCATGCACACATCACTAAGCTCCATTGATAATGTTTGCTAGAAGGCATGCACACATCACTAAACTCCACTGATAATACTTGCTAGAAGGCATGCACACACCACTAAGCTCCACTGATAATGTTTGCTAGAAGGCATGCACACATCATTAATCTCCACTGATAATGTTTGCTAGAAGGCATGCACACATCACTAAGCTCCATTGATAATGTTTGCTACACGCATCATTAAACTCCATTGATAATGTTTTTTAGAAGGCATGCAAACATCACTAAGCTCCATTGATAATGTTTGCTACACACGTCATTAAACTCCATTGATAATGTTTGCTAGAAGGCATGCACACATCACTAAACTCCACTGATAATGTTTTCTAGAAGGCATGTACACATCACTAAACTCCACTGATAATGTTTGCTAGAAGGCATGCACACATCACTTAGCTCCATCGATAATGTTTGCTAGAAGGCATGCACACATCACTAATCTCCATTGACAATGTTTGCTAGAAGGCATGCACACATCACTAAGCTCCATTGATAATGTTTGCTAGAAGGCATGCACACATCACTAAACTCCACTGATAATACTTGCTAGAAGGCATGCACACACCACTAAGCTCCACTGATAATGTTTGCTAGAAGGCATGCACACATCATTAAGCTCCACTGATAATGTTTGCTAGAAGGCATGCACACATCACTAAGCTCCATTGATAATGTTTGCTAGAAGTCATGCACACATCATTAAACTCCATTGATAATGTTTGCTAGAAGGAGGCATGGACACATCACTAAACTCGATTGATAATGTTTGCTAGATGGTATGGACACATTAAACTCCATTGATAATGTTTGCTAGAAGGCATACACACATTAAACTCCATTGATAATGTTTGCTAGAAGGCATGCACACATCACTAAGCTCCATTGATAATGTTTGCTAGAAGGCATGCACACATCACTAATCTCCATTGATAATGTTTGCTAGAAGGCATGCACACATCACTAAGCTCCATTGATAATGTTTGCTAGAAGGCATGCACACATCACTAAACTCCACTGATAATGCTTGCTAGAAGGCATGCACACATCACTAAGCTCCACTGATAATGTTTGCTAGAAGGCATGCACACATCACTAAACTCCACTCATAATGTTTGCTAGAAGGCATGCACACATCACTAAGCTCCATTGATAATGTTTGCTAGAAGGCATGCACACATCATTAAACTCCATTGATAATGTTTGCTAGAAGGAGGCATGGACACATCACTAAGCTCCATTGATAATGTTTGCTAGAAGGTATGCACACATTAAACTCCATTGATAATGTTTGCTAGAAGGCATACACACATTAAACTCCATTGATAATGTTTGCTAGAAGGCATGCACACATCACTAAGCTCCATTGATAATGTTTGCTAGAAGGCATGCACACATCACTAATCTCCATTGATAATGTTTGCTAGAAGGCATGCACACATCACTAAGCTCCATTGATAATGTTTGCTAGAAGGCATGCACACATCACTAAACTCCACTGATAATGCTTGCTAGAAGGCATGCACACACCACTAAGCTCCACTGATAATGTTTGCTAGATGGCATGCACACATCATTAAGCTCCACTGATAATGTTTGCTAGAAGGCATGCACACATCACTAAGCTCCATTGATAATGTTTGCTAGAAGGCATGCACACATCATTAAACTCCATTGATAATGTTTGCTAGAAGGAGGCATGGACACAGCACTAAGCTCCATTGATAATGTTTACTAGAAGGTATGCACACATTAAACTCCATTGATAATGTTTGCTAGAAGGCATACACACATTAAACTCCATTGATAATGTTTGCTAGAAGGCATGCACACATCACTAAGCTCCATTGATAATGTTTGCTAGAAGGCATGCACACATCACTAAGCTCCATTGATAATGTTTGCTTGAAGGCATGCACACATCACTAAGCTCCACTGATAATGTTTGCTAGAAGGCATGCACACATCACTAAACTCCATTGATAGTGTTTGCTAGAAGGCATGCACACGTCACTAAACTCCATTGATAATGTTTGCTAGAAGGCACACACACATCACTAAACTCCATTGATAATGTTTGCTAGCAGGCATGCACATGTCACAAAGCTCCATTGATAATGTTTGCTACACACATCATTAACCTCCATTGATAATGTTTGCTAGAAGGCATGCACACATCACTAAACTCCATTGATAATGTTTGCTAGAAGGCATGTACACATCACTAAACTCCACTGATAATGTTTGCTAGAAGGCATGCACACATCACTTAGCTCCATCGATAATGTTTGCTAGACGGCATGCACACATCACTAATCTCCATTGATAATGTTTGCTAGAAGGCATGCACACATCACTAAACTCCACTGATAATGTTTGCTAGAAGGCATGTACACATCACTAAACTCCACTGATAATGTTTGCTAGAAGGCATGCACACATCACTTAGCTCCATCGATAATGTTTGCTAGAAGGCATGCACACATCACTAATCTCCATTGATAATGTTTGCTAGAAGGCATGCACACATCACTAAGCTCCATTCATAATGTTTGCTAGAAGGCATGCACACATCACTAAACTCCACTGATAATGCTTGCTAGAAGGCATGCACACATCACTAAGCTCCACTGATAATGTTTGCTAGAAGGCATGCACACATCACTAAACTCCACTCATAATGTTTGCTAGAAGGCATGCACACATCACTAAGCTCCATTGATAATGTTTGCTAGAAGGCATGCACACATCATTAAACTCCATTGATAATGTTTGCTAGAAGGAGGCATGGACACATCACTAAGCTCCATTGATAATGTTTGCTACAAGGTATGCACACATTAAACTCCATTGATAATGTTTGCTAGAAGTCATACACACATTAAACTCCATTGATAATGTTTGCTAGAAGGCATGCACACATCACTAAGCTCCATTGATAATGTTTGCTAGAAGGCATGCACACATCACTAAACTCCATTGATAATGTTTGCTAGAAGGCATGCACACATTAAACTCCATTGATAAAGTTTGTTAGAAGGCATGCACACATCACTAATCTCCATTGATAATGTTTGCTAGAAGGCATGCACACATCACTAAGCTCCACTGATAATGTTGGCTAGAAGGCATGCACACATCACTAAACTCCATTGATAATGTTTGCTAGAAGGCATGCACACGTCATTAAACTCCATTGATAATGTTTGCTAGAAGGCATGCATACATCACTAAACTCCATTGATAATGTTTGCTAGAAGGCATGCACATGTCACAAAGCTCCATTGATAATGTTTGCTACACACATCATTAACCTCCGTTGATAATGTTTGCTAGAAGGCATGCACACATCACTAAACTCCATTGATAATGTTTGCTAGAAGGCATGCAGACATTAAACTCGATTGATAATGTTTGCTAGAAAGCATGCACACATTAAACTCCATTGATAATGTTTGCTAGAAGGCACACACACATCACTATGCTCCATTGATAATGTTTGCTAGAAGGCATGCACACATCAGAAAGCTCCACTGATAATGTTTGCTGGAAGGCATGCACACATTAAACTCCATTGATAATGTTTGCTAGAAGGCATGCATACATTAAACTTCATTGATAATGTTTGCTAGAAGGCATGCATACATCACTAAGTTCCATTGATAATGTTTGCTACACGCATCATTAAACTCCATTCATAATGTTTTTTAGAAGGCATGCAAACATCACTAAGCTCCATTGATAATGTTTGCTACACACGTCATTAAACTCCATTGATAATGTTTGCTAGAAGGCATGCACACATCACTAAACTCCACTGATAATGTTTGCTAGTAGGCATGTACACATCACTAAACTCCACTGATAATGTTTGCTAGAAGGCATGCACACATCACTTAGCTGCATCGATAATGTTTGCTAGAAGGCATGCACACATCACTAATCTCCATTGATAATGTTTGCTAGAAGGCATGCACACATCACTAAGCTCCACTGATAATGTTTGCTAGAAGGCATGCACACATCACTAAACTCCACTGATAATGCTTGCTAGAAGGCATGCACACACCACTAAGCTCCACTGATAATGTTTGCTAGAAGGCATGCACACATCATTAAGCTCCACTGATAATGTTTGCTAGAAGGCATGCACACATCACTAAGCTCTATTGATAATGTTTGCTAGAAGGCATGCACACATCATTAAACTCCATTGATAATGTTTGCTAGAAGGAGGCATGGACACATCACTAAGCTCCATTGATAATGTTTGCTAGAAGGTATGCACACATTGAACTCCATTGATAATGTTTGCTAGAAGGCATACACACATTAAACTCCATTGATAATGTTTGCTAGAAGGCATGCACACATCACTAAGCTCCATTGATAATGTTTGCTAGAAGGGATGCACACATCACTAAGCTCCATTGATAATGTTTGCTAGAAGGCATGCGGACATCACTAAGCTCCACTGATAATGTTTGCTAGAAGGCATGCACACATCACTAAACTCCATTGATAGTGTTTGCTAGAAGGCATGCACACGTCACTAAACTCCATTGATAATGTTTGCTAGAAGGCACACACACATCACTAAACTCCATTGATAATGTTTGCTAGTAGGCATGCACATGTCACAAAGCTCCATTGATAATGTTTGCTACACACATCATTAACCTCCGTTGATAATGTTTGCTAGAAGGCATGCACACATCACTAAACTCCATTGATAATGTTTGCTAGAAGGCATGCAGACATTAAACTCGATTGATAATGTTTGCTAGAAAGCATGCACACATTAAACTCCATTGATAATGTTTGCTAGAAGGCACACACACATCACTATGCTCCATTGATAATGTTTGCTAGAAGGCATGCACACATCAGAAAGCTCCACTGATAATGTTTGCTGGAAGGCATGCACACATTAAACTCCATTGATAATGTTTGCTAGAAGGCATGCATACATTAAACTTCATTGATAATGTTTGCTAGAAGGCATGCATACATCACTAAGTTCCATTGATAATGTTTGCTACACGCTACATGCATCACTAAACTCCATTGATAATGTTTTTTAGAAGGCATGCAAACATCACTAAGCTCCATTGATAATGTTTGCTACACACGTCATTAAACTCCATTGATAATGTTTGCTAGAAGGCATGCACACATCACTAAACTCCACTGATAATGTTTTCTAGAGGGCATGTACACATCACTAAACTCCACTGATAATGTTTGCTAGAAGGCATGCACACATCACTTAGCTCCATCGATAATGTTTGCTAGAAGGCATGCACACATCACTAATCTCCATTGATAATGTTTGCTAGAAGGCATGCACACATCACTAAGCTCCATTGATAATGTTTGCTAGAAGGCATGCACACATCACTAAACTCCACTGATAATACTTGCTAGAAGGCATGCACACACCACTAAGCTCCACTGATAATGTTGGCTAGAAGGCATGCACACATCATTAAGCTCCACTGATAATGTTTGCTAGAAGGCACACACACATCACTAAGCTCCATTGATAATGTTTGCTAGAAGGCATGCACACATCAGAAAGCTCCACTGATAATGTTTGCTGGAAGGCATGCACACATTAAACTCCATTGATAATGTTTGCTAGAAGGCATGCATACATTAAACTTCATTGATAATGTTTGCTAGAAGGCATGCATACATCACTAAGTTCCATTGATAATGTTTGCTACACGCATCACTAAACTCCATTGATAATGTTTTTTAGAAGGCATGCAAACATCACTAAGCTCCATTGATAATGTTTGCTACACACGTCATTAAACTCCATTGATAATGTTTGCTAGAAGGCATGCACACATCACTAAACTCCACTGATAATGTTTTGCTAGAAGGCATGTACACATCACTAAACTCCACTGATAATGTTTGCTAGAAGGCATGCACACATCACTAAGCTCCATCGATAATGTTTGCTAGAAGGCATGCACACATCATTAAACTCCATTGATAATGTTTGCTAGAAAGGCATGGACACATCACTAAGCTCCATTGATAATGTTTGCTAGAAGGTATGCACACATTAAACTCCATTGATAATGTTTGCTAGAAGGCATGACACATTAAACTCCATTGATAATGTTTAGAAGGCATGCACACATCACTAAGCTCCATTGATAATGTTTGCTAGAAGGCATGCACACATCACTAACTCCACTGATAATGTTTGCTAGAAGGCATGCACACACCACGAAGCTCCACTGATAATGTTTGCTAGAAGGCATGCACACATCATTAAGCTCCACTGATAATGTTTGCTAGAAGGCATGCACACATCACTAAGCTCCATTGATAATGTTTGCTAGAAGTCATGCACACATCATTAAACTCCATTGATAATGTTGCTAGAAGGAGGCATGGACACATCACTAAGCTCCATTGATAATGTTTGCTAGAAGGTATGCACACATTAAACTCCATTGATAATGTTTGCTAGAAGGCATACACACATTAAACTCCATTGATAATGTTTGCTAGAAGGCATGCACACATCACTAAGCTCCATTGATAATGTTTGCTAGAAGGCATGCACACATCACTAATCTCCATTGATAATGTTTGCTAGAAGGCATGCACACATCACTAAGCTCCATTGATAATGTTTGCTAGAAGGCATGCACACATCACTAAACTCCACTGATAATGCTTGCTAGAAGGCATGCACACACCACTAAGCTCCACTGATAATGTTTGCTAGAAGGCATGCACACATCATTAAGCTCCACTGATAATGTTTGCTAGAAGGCATGCACACATCACTAAGCTCCATTGATAATGTTTGCTAGAAGGCATGCACACATCATTAAACTCCATTGATAATGTTTGCTAGAAGGAGGCATGGACACAGCACTAAGCTCCATTGATAATGTTTACTAGAAGGTATGCACACATTAAACTCCATTGATAATGTTTGCTAGAAGGCATACACACATTAAACTCCATTGATAATGTTTGCTAGAAGGCATGCACACATCACTAAGCTCCATTGATAATGTTTGCTAGAAGGCATGCACACATCACTAAGCTCCATTGATAATGTTTGCTAGAAGGCATGCACACATCACTAAGCTCCACTGATAATGTTTGCTAGAAGGCATGCACACATCACTAAACTCCATTGATAATGTTTGCTAGAAGGCATGCACACGTCACTAAACTCCATTGATAATGTTTGCTAGAAGGCACACACACATCACTAAACTCCATTGATAATGTTTGCTAGTAGGCATGCACATGTCACAAAGCTCCATTGATAATGTTTGCTACACACATCATTAACCTCTGTTGATAATGTTTGCTAGAAGGCATGCACACATCACTAAACTCCATTGATAATGTTTGCTAGAAGGCATGCACACATTAAACTCCATTGATAATGTTTGCTAGAAAGCATGCACACATTAAACTCCATTGATAATGTTTGCTAGAAGGCACACACACATCACTAAGCTCCATTGATAATGTTTGCTAGAAGGCATGCACACTTCAGAAAGCTCCACTGATAATGTTTGCTAGAAGGCATGCACACATTAAACTCCATTGATAATGTTAGTTAGAACATGCACACATCACTAAGCTCCATTGATAATGTTTGCTAGAAGGCATGCATTAAACTGCATGCTAGAGGGCACACACACATCACTAAGCTCCATTGATAATGTTTGCTAGAAGGCATGAACACGTCACAAAGTTCCATTGATAATGTTTGCTAGAAGGCATGCACACATCACTAAACTCCATTGATAATGTTTGCTAGAAGGCATGCACACATAACTAAGCTCCACTGATAATGTTTGCTAGAAGGCATGCACACATCACTAAGCTCCATTGATAATGTTTGCTAGAAGGCATGCACACATCATTCAACTCCATTGATAATGTTTGCTAGAAGGCACACACACATCACTAAGATCCATTGATAATGTTTGCTAGAAGGCATGCAGACATCATTAACCTCCATTGATAATGTTTGCTAGAAGGCATGCACACATCACTAAACTCCATTGATAATGTTTGCTAGAAGGCATGCACACATCACTTAGCTCCATTTATAATGTTCGCACACATCATTAAACTCCATTGATAATGTTTGCTACAAGGCATGCACACGTCATTAAACTCCATTGATAATGTTTGCTAGAAGGCATGGACACATCACTAAACTCCATTGATAATGTTTGCTAGAAGGCATGCACACATCACTAAGCTCCATTGATAATGTTTGCTAGAAGACATGCACACATCACTAAGCTCCATTGATAATGTTTGCTAGAAGGCACACACACATCACTAAGCTCCATTGATAATGTTTGCTAGAAGGCATGCACACGTCACAAAGCTCCATTGATAATGTTTGCTAGAAGGCATGCACACGTCATTAAACTCCATTGATAATGTTTGCTAGAAGGCATGCACACATCACTTAAGCTCCATTGATAATGTTTGCTACAAGGCATGCACACATCATTAAACTCCATTGATAATGTTTGCTACAAGGCATGCACACGTCATTAAACTCCATTGATAATGTTTGCTAGAAGGCATGCACACATCACTAAACTCCATTGATAATGTTTGCTAGAAGGCATGCACACATCACTAAGCTCCATTGATAATGTTTGCTAGAAGGCATGCACACATCACTAAGCTCCATTGATAATGTTTGCTAGAAGGCACACACACTAAGCTCCATTGATAATGTTTGCTAGAAGGCACACACACATCACTAAGCTCCATTGATAATGTTTGCTAGAAGGCATGCACACGTCACAAAGCTCCATTGATAATGTTTGCTAGAAGGCATGCACACATCACTAAGCTCCATTGATAATGTTCGCACACATCATTAAACTCCATTGATACTGTTTGCTAGAAGGCATGCACACATCATTAAACTCCATTGATAATGTTTGCTAGAAGGCATGCACACATCACTAAACTCCATTGATAATGTTTGCTAAACTCCATTGATAATGTTTGCTAGAAGGCATGCACACATCACTAAGCTCGATTGATAATGTTTGCTAGAAGGCACTCACACTAAGGTCCATTGATAATGTTTGCTAGAAGGCATGCACACGCCACAAAGCTCCATTGATAATGTTTGCTAGAAGGCATAGACACGTCATTAAACTCCATTGATAATGTTCGTACACATCATTAAACTCCATTGATAATGTTTGCTAGAAGGCATGCACACATCATTAAACTCCATTGATAATGTTTGCTAGAAGGCATGCACACATCACTAAACTCCATTGATAATGTTTGCTAGAAGGCATGCACACATCACTAAGGTCCATTGATAATGTGTTTTAGAAGGCATGCACACATCATTAAACTCCATTGATAATGTTTGCTAAAAGGCACACACACTAAGCTCCATTGATAATGTTTGCTGGAAGGCACACACACATCACTAAGCTCCATTGATAATGTTTGCTAGAAGGCATGCACACGTCACAAAGCTCCATTGATAATGTTTGCTAGAAGGCATGCACACGTCATTAAACTCCATTGATAATGTTTGCTAGAAGACATGCACACATCACTAAACTCCAGTGATAATGTTTGCTAGAAGGCATGCACACATCACTAAGCTCCATTGATAATGTTCACACACATCATTAAACTCCATTGATAATGTTTGCTACAAGGCATGCACACATCATTAAACTCCATTGATAATGTTTGCTAGAAGGCATGCACACATCACTAAACTCCGTTGATAATGTTTGCTAAACTCCATTGATAATATTTGCTAGAAGGCATGCACACATCACTAAGCTCCATTGATAATGTTTGCTAGAAGGCATGCACACATCACTAAACTCCATTGATAATGTTTGCTAGAAGGCATGCATACATCACTAAATTCCATTGATAATGTTTGCTAGAAGGCATGCACACATCACTAAGCTCCACTGATAATGTTTGCTAGAAGGCATGCACACATCATTAAACTCCATTGATAATGTTTGCTAGAAGGCATGCACACATCACTAAACTCCATTGATAATGTTTGCTAGAAGGCATGTACACCCCAGATCCATGTAAAAATCTGAACTCTTTGTAGTGATGCCTGGAAGGCATGCACATCCAAAATCCACATGAAAAACTCGAGGTGATTCATGCCTCCAGGGCTTCACACAAAAAAGCAGTTGAAAAAATTTCAAAATAATAAACCCATAACTATACTTTGCATGGAATAAAGAATGGTAATGGGAAAACCACCCCAACTATACAGTTCAATGCCTTTTTTTTATAAGACACATTAGCATTATTTTGGTTAAAATGACCTCTGAATTTTTGTTGTTTTCTAAAACAGTGAGCATTAAAAATTTCATTTGCATTTGCAGAGGTAGATACCAAGAATTTTTGTCCTGCATGGCTTCTTTTCTTTATACATTATCAGATGCAAGCCAGAAATATCTTAATGTAGGAAGTGGTGTTTTATACATGCCAGTGCACTGCTAATGCAGGAAGAAGTTGTGCCATATACATGCATTTTCACTGCTATCTTGCTGTCAGTACCATAAGTTTACTAAAACATTTCAATATCTTGCAGCCATTGACACTACCCACAGAAGCCTTTCATCCTCGCCATGAAATTGCCAGTCAGACTCGGTCCCTAGAACACTTTCAAAATGGAACCGAATCTCCAGCTAGTGGTAATGAGGGGGAAACTTCAACTGGAAATGGAAATGCCAATCCATATGCTTCAGATAAGGAAACCAGTTTCCCCATACTGACAGCCGATCCACTCGCACTGCAGTTTCCAGAATGGAACTTTAAGAACATTGTGATTGATATGATGAAGTATCATGCAAGGGAGGTAAGTCCATCTATGATTAGAAACTCTTCACAACAAAAAAATACAGTAAAACATTATCTGCATATGCCAGACTGTTTGACAGTGACATAAGTAAACAAAACCTATGCCTGCAAAGACCATTTGACCCTGTTGTCATACTCATTTTGAGAAGTAATTGCAGTTATTTTTGCATTGAATTTAGCTGAAATAAAGATGAAAAGTTGACAGGAAAAGTGCTTGAGCTGTTGACTAAAGTCCTAAAATGTCTGGATTTTATGCTGCTCTTTGAGTCTCTTGAAAAATGAGCTTGAACAAGAAATTGCTTGATTTCAGCTCCTGGTGTCAATGATGTTTTGAGAGAAGCTAGAGTAGCAGCTCGGATCAATTTGGTGTCAGTGGGATTTTGAGAGAAGTTACAGTGCCAACAGGGATAAAATAGTTTGATATTCATGATATCTCTTCAATTTATATTTTAATTTAAATTGTCTTTTCATATATATTCTGTTTTATTTCTTAACTTCATCCAAAAACTATTTTTAATTTGCTACATACAGCTTTATCTCCCAAATATGGGTATAATTAAATAGTTGGTAGAGATATTAGCTGACTTTGTAAATTTGTAATTTTATTCCATCTAGTATATCCAGTTTGATATTGTTGCCAACTTGACCATTTGTAAGGTTTATCGTAAATAGACCAAGCTAATGTTTATATAACACCAGGTCACATTTAAGTCTCATCTTCATATCAGCATATCACCAGTTTGATAATTCAAACTGCTAATAATAGTTACTTCTGGTGCTTTCAGTTTGATGTGCAGACTGCAGCCTGTATGCTGATCGTACTTGGCAATAGAATCAAATCTGAAATTGACCATCAGGTACAAGAAAACTGGCTCCTGTCATACATAGGTAAATTAGTGTTCAGGTTAAAGCATAGAGCATGGTTTTGAACAATTACATAGGTAAAACATGTATCCAGAATCAAGCATTAGGCCTGATTTTAAACACTGACATATGTAAAACACGTATTCAGAATCAGGCATTAGGCCTGATTTTGAATACTTACATAGGTAAAACATGTATCCAGAATCGAGCATTAGGCCTAATTTTGAACACTTACATAGGTAAAACATGTATCCAGAATCGAGCGTTAGGCATGATTTTGAACACTTACATATATAAAACATGTATTCAGAATCAAGCAGAAGGCCTACTTATCAGTAGTTATATAGGCATTACATGTGTTTAAAATCAAGGAGAAGACATGCTTTTGAACACTAATACAGGTAATACAGGTATTTAGGATCAAGCAGAAGTCATGATTAATGCTAGTGTTCATAATAGGACAGTATGTGTTTTGTTGAACACTTTTGTAATATAGGTGTTTGTATAAGAGATTTCCAAAAAAACATGGGTTTCTTGAAAATGAAACTTTGCCCCACAGATTCATTAATATAGTTAGGTAGCTGACCAGTCTATACTTTTACAAGAAAATAGTGCCAGATGTTACGTGAAAGAGTCTTTTACAGTGTAACTTGTCAATGTTATATGACTTAAAATTGTTAGAGCAGATGGTCTTTTTAAAATTTGAAACGTATCAGAACAGAAAAAGGACAAATCAACATCACTTCACTTCACATTTTTCATGCAGGGTTCTGTAATTATGGCTTGCAATATATAAATTACACTTTTTATGCTCAGATACTTTTTTGCCACTTAAATTAGCAAAAATTATGCTTATGCCTCTCTCGGGGTCAGTATGTGTGTAGTACTGTTCGCTTAAGTGATATGCTCAGTCACTTGGTAGAATGTACCTAGCTGTGTATTGATATTAAAAATAGTCATTGCAATCACCATTAGGTTTCTTCTTCATATACATTACACAGTTTTGATGGATCAGGTGTACAACCACTACCTCGCAGTCCTGTTTCTTAGCACATGGTCTGTCAAAGTTATATTTGGGTTGGTTACTTGGCACATGGTCTGTCAAAGTTGCATCTGGGGTGGCTATTTGGCACGTGGTCTGACAAAGTTGTATCTTTGGTAGTTACTTGGCACATGGTCTTTCAAAGTTATCTGGGGTGATTATGTGGCACATGCTCTGTCAGTTGTATCTGGGGTGGTTACATGGCACATGGTCTGTCAAAGATATCTTGGCACTTGGTCTGTCAAAGTTGCATCTAGGGTGGTTACTCGAGCAGCAGAGTGGCATCCTTAGCAACTACTTGAAAAGATATTTTTGACTTCAGTAATACTTGGGAGCAGCGTTTCTTGGATCATTCTTTATTGCAATATCATCTAGGATGGCTCACCTAGCAGTGTTTTGGCTTCCATAGCAACCATATTGAAAACCTATTTGCAACCTTTTATCTAGAACAGTCAAGTAAATTTTGATCTAACTTGGTAGGAATGTTGTGTTACAACATTATCTATTAAAACTATGTCCAAGGTGGCTCCCCTGACAACAATTTGGCTTCTATAATGACCATGTTGAAAACATTTTTTAAGCATCTTATTCACAATAATTGAGCCAGTTTTCATTAGTTTGGTATAATTGTTTTTCTATGTCTGATTCCATAGCATATGGTGGAATACCTTCAAATGATACCTATCTCTCTCATAGGTGTCAGTATTGTCACAAATATTTACCTCCCATCATTGCCATTATTGTCACATATACTTATCTCCCATCAGGTGTCAATATTATCACATATATTTATCTCCCATCAGGTGTCAATATTGTCACTTATATTTATCTCCCATCAGATGTCAATATTTTCACATATATTTATGTCCCATCAGGTGTTAGTATTGTCACAAATATTTACCTCCCATCAGGTGTCAGTATTGTCACATATATTTATGTCCCATCAGGTGTCAGTATTGTCACATACATTTATGTCCCATCAGGTGTCTTTATTGTCATGCATACTTTTAATTAAAACTATCATAGATTGACTTTTTTGACAAATCTGCCTTAGTATGTCAGAATTATGTAACAGACAGAGTCCTAGCATGAACACCCTTCATGTTTATGTAACCTGTGTACCATTTAGTCCTTGCATGAACACCTCTATCATTTATACAACCAATGTACCACCTAGTCCATTTGAAAGTAGAAGTAATTAAACAGCATGTCAGATACCACCAATTTCTACCAAACAGCTGGAAATTGTCCTGACTTGGAAGCATTTTAACCCAAGTCACAAGCCTTATTACTGCATTTGCCTTATTGACCCATGTGTGCCTGATGAGCAATATTGGATCCACATAGGTCTTTTATTTTGTAAACATCTATCAGATTCATAATTAAAGGTTTACATAAATAATACAGGTGTAACAAACTTGTTATCATTTGTCGGGCTTACATATTGGTGATACTGGCAGCACAAATGTATTAGTACCTCCCAAATCATCTCCTACACAGTCACAGTACAGGTGTAGAGAACATATTAACACAAAATTATTACCTCCCAAATCATCCCCATCAGAGTCAAAATACAGGTGTAGAGAACATATTAACATAACATTATTACCTCCCAAATCATCTGCACAGTCAGTGTACAGGTGTAGAGAATATATTAAAACAACATTATAAACTTTCCAAATTATCCCCTGCACAATCACAGTACAGGTGTAGAGAACACATTAACACAAAGACTTGTTGAAGTCCACTTGATATTTCTTTATTGACTTAAAGGTAACACTTTAAGTCAAGCCTTTACTTTTAAAAAATTCTGTGATTATTCTAATGTAAACTTTAACTTTTTTTTGAAAAATTTTATGTACAGACATAACGTGAATTTTGCTATGAAACTAAGAAGTTCATATTTAATTTTGTTTTCCAGACTTGCTGGGCAGGTTTAAGTTGTGGAGCATTGCTAATGAAGTGATCAAGCTGAGTTACCCCTCTCCTGTCAGTCACCTAAACCAGCAGTCAACTACTGTCCATGTCACATGTAACAAGTGTAATAGACAGTTACAACGCTCAGGCTGGAGTTGTGACAGGTGTAAATCAGTCACAAACCTCTGTAGCATTTGGTAAGTTGAACATGATAATAAATCAGGAACATATAATAGTGATACGTTTTAACATGTGTAACAGGGTTTTACAACTCAGGTTGGAGCTGACAAAGGTGTAAATCAGTCAGCCACCTCAGCAGGATTTGGTAAATGTAACATCATAAGAAATGGAGATACATTTTATGAACATTCACTCAATGTTTTCTTAAGTTTTAATTTTTTCCTGAAATGTGGATCACTTCTGTATGCATCTAAAACACATCCATTTTCTAGAGATTTTCCTTTGGCTGGATGCTTAGGTGTATGAAAGATATTTTTGATTGGCTACTTCTCACGCACATGTGTAGAAGGGCGAAAATTGGACTTCTTTTGTTGGGGGGGGAATATTAGACTCAGATTTTTGTTTTTTGCTTTAAATCTGAGACCAAAATGTCTAAAATCCAGGCACAAACTTTAGTTCCAAAACCGGTCATTTTTTGCTCCTTAGAATTTTTAACTTATCGTATTACATTCTCTTTTAAGCCAACTTTATGTCAGATACTGCCTGTGTACCAGGCTCTTTTGTCAGTAAAGTTTATTACAGTACTTTTTGTGCACAAGACTCTTTTGTCAGTAAAGTTTATTACAGTACTTTTTGTGCACAAGACTCTTTTGTCAGTAAAGTTTATTACAGTACTTTTGTGCACAAGACTCTTTTGTCAGTAAAGTTTATTACAGTACTTTTTGTACACAAGACTCTTTTGTCAGAAAACTTTATTACTATTTCCAGTAAGAAATGCTACTCTAGACTTCAACTCAAAAGCAACAAATTCAGCCTTCTCATTTGGTCCAGATATTTTTAGTAAGATTAGACATTGAATGAAGTTAATACTTAGAAGCTGGGTAGTGCTTCTCAAAAGCTTCATTGATTCATTTCTTGGGCAAAGAATTTATTCACCAACTTTCTGAAAATTAATTTGTGTTTTCTTGTGTTTTATGCAAAAACATTAGCACTATTTGAGTTATTAAGTCATACCCAAAACATCATTTATTTTAGACCTTGTACATTAGGTGTGATATTCACTAACAGTAATACATCATTATGGTACAGTCTTAAACTTAGGAGTGGTTGTCAAACATATTGCTTCACTCCCCTTGTTGCTGTGTGTGAGGTGTGGTGGGGGTGAGGATAACACTGGACCCACAGACCAATGTGAATTTTGCATCCAAATTTGTGTTTTCATACTTAGTAAGCTTAGGTTGAGGGTTCACACAGTCTTAAACAATGCTTGAATTTGGTGGTTACTTTGGAAACTAATTGTATTTGCAGTTGTTTCAAAAAGTACTCGAACAGTGCTTGAATTTGCCAATTACTTTGGAAACTAATTGTATTTGAGATTGGTTCCAAAATGTACTGGAACTTGAATTTGCCAATTACTTTGGAAACTAATTGTATTTGAGATTGGTTCCAAAATGTACTGGAACTTGAATTTGCCAATTACTTTGGAAATTAATTGTATTTGAGATTGGTTCCAAAATGTACTAGACCTTGAATTTGGTGATTACTTTGGAAACTAATTCTGTTTAAGGTTGATTCCAAAAAGTACTGGTACGGTGCTTGAAAATGCTCATTTGTCCTCGTCAGGTACTTTGTGTTGCTCTGCAGTTTGGTATTTTGCATACGGTTAGATTTCAAAAGAGAAAGAATTTGCCAAGTTTTCCTCACTTGTTAAACTGAGTATTTAAAAAAACCTTGAATATATATCATCGGTATTGTTAAAGAACTTTTAATTCCCTTTATTTTGGTGTATGATTAATGTTTGTCATTTGGGTTCTAGAGTATACAGCTTGGCCTTACTGAATATGTACACCAATCAAAAACTGCTAACTCCGCTTGGTCATTTTCACTTCCTGGACTTAAGAGGTAAATTGTTTAAAAAAATAAATAATCTTTTTTACATTTTATATATTTGGTAATTCATTCATTGCACTTTCAGAAGCTGATATTGTCTAGTCTGGCAACATTCATTTTCCCTTTTTCAGTAACTGCTAAGGATAGAATACTTTATACTAATCTAGGCTGATTTTCGAGCACATTGGAGCAGTCATTATAGTTAGCTGTGTGATTAGAGCAGGTACACTTTCCACAATTATGATGGCCAAACAAATTTCAACCATGGTACATGAAAATAACATAGAGGTATGCCAACATTCTCTCCATTGTGCATGTTCCAGATGCAAACAAAACAGCTTCACCTTAAACCATTTGTGGACTTTACAACTATTCGCTAAAGTTACTGTAGACATGCGGACTAGTTAAAGTGAGTGTTATGCATAAATAATTTATCAATTTCTTTTGTGTGTATACTCTTATATTAACTACTAATCCTCATGGATTTAGTCGATTTGTGACAATAAATGTTAACTGCAGATCCAGGTAAGTAGCAAAAATAAATGTATGTTAAATAAAATAAATTTGTACCTTTTTCATACCATTTTCCATAATTATGGTATGAAATATATAGATTGCTCTTTTTATGCCCAGATTACACTGTTTTGCCACTTATATTAATAATAAATTACACTTCTACCTCTTATGGGGAGTGGTATGTGTGAACCTACAACAAAGCAGTTCAGGTTCACTTTTAATACTGTTTCCCTATGATCGGGCACCCGGGTAACCGATCATTAGGATTGACGGGTACCTGGTAGAAATTTCCCAAAATTTTGACATGTCTAATTAGTACCATACCCATACCACAAAAGAATGTCACCATGACCTACATTTCATATTTTACTGGCTTAAGTTTTTATTGAGCTCATGACCTAATAGTTTTGTAGTGCACTATATATTTATCTGGATTAATGAAACTTGATGAAGGAATGCACCTTAATGAGTACTACATCCAAATCATGAAAGTAGGTCACTGTGATATATATTTAATGCTTCATTGACTTTTGTTAATTGTTGTGTTATAAGTTTATTTGTATAGATCTATATATCCTACAATGATCAAACTGGATGATTGTATGCATCTGTAATAGTATACCACTGTGACCAATACTTCATAATTTACTGACCTGGGTATAAAGTTTTTGCATTGATCTCATGACTCAGTAGGCCTTAGCACTCTGTATATATGCTGTTATACCTAGATACATTACGTCTGGTGAAAGACTGCATCACTCTGTATATATGCTGTTATACCTAGATACATTACACTGGTGAAGGACTGCATCACTCTGTATTTATGCTGTTATACCTAGATACATGACACCTGGTGAAGGACTGTATCACTCTCTATATATGCTGTTATACCTAGATACATGACACCTGGTGAAGGACTGCATCACTCTCTATATATGCTGTTATACCTAGATACATGACACCTGGTGAAGGACTGTATCACTCTGTATATATGCTGTTATACCTAAATACATGACACCTGGTGAAGGACTGCATCACTCTGTATATATGCTGTTATACCTAGATACATGACACCTGGTGAAGGACTGCACCACTCTGTATATATGCTGTTATACCTAGATACATGAAACCTGGTGAAGGACTGCATCACTCTGTACATATGCTGTTATACTTAGATAAAGACACTTGGTGAAGGACTGCATCATGATGAGTACTACACTTTCATCACAAAAATAGCTGTATTTTGTGCTTCGCAAATGTTTGTTAAATTGTATGTTTAAAGTTTATTTCTCTGGCTCTGTTTATTCTAGGATCAAATGGGATGATTGTATATGTCTTTATTATTACCACACCCTCACCTCAAGGAAAGTCATTGTAACCTGCATTTCACATTTTACTTGCTAAGATTCATTACTGAGGTTTAGTTAAAACCATATGGTTTATTTTTTTCATACCCTGTGTGCATGCTTGTATATCATGATTCATGAAATTATGTGAGGAAATGTATATTGATGAGTGATACACATTTATCACAGAAGTTGGCCACTATGATCATATTTCATCCTTCACTGCCTTGGTTTCAGTCTCAAACACTGTTTATGCCAGAACCATCAAACTAGGTGATTGTATGCATCCTTAGTAGTACCATACCCTTACAACAGGTCATTGTGACCTACATTGAACATTTTACTGGCTTATGATTTTGCATTT
Source organism: Megalonaias nervosa (assembly GCA_016617855.1). Taxonomy (NCBI): domain Eukaryota; kingdom Metazoa; phylum Mollusca; class Bivalvia; order Unionida; family Unionidae; genus Megalonaias; species Megalonaias nervosa. The sequence continues at coordinate 3,071 of JAECUM010030520.1, read as the reverse complement.
GGCTCATGATCACATTGGTGTTACAACTATTTGATAATGGGGCCATGTGTGGCCGAGTGGTCTAAAGTGCTCACCATTATGGACCATTGTCATCTCAACTCCGTCTGCATGGGTTTGAGTCTCTGGTTCAGCCAGTGTGGGTATGTGAGAAAGCATGCCAGTAGCTTCTCATGGGTCGGTGGTTCTTTCCAGGTTTTCCCCGAGTTCTTCCTCCTCCATTTGTACTGGCTGCCATATATAGCCTATCTTGTGCTGGAAAATGGCATTAAACCCTACAACAACAACAACAACTGACAGCAACTATTTTATAATACTGTTATACCTGGATTCACAACTTGGTGAGAGAGTGCATCTTGATAAGTACTACACCATGATCTTAAAAGCAGGTCAGTGTCACAGACTTTGGTTCAATTTGACATTGTAACTGTTCACACTGTATTCATTTAACTAGATGATTTATACATATTTCTTAGTATCACACCTATACTAAGAAAAGTCCCTGTGACCTTTAAATGTTACCTGATATAAGTACTTGCATTTAGCTCATTGCCGCCAAATTTTATGTCATGCTGTAATCGTGAAATTGATGACATTTGTGTATATGATCACATTGATTCAGGTTTTAAAATGCTCCTCGTGAACAATATTTTATCTTTTGCTGGCATTGAGTTTTTATATTTAGCCCATGGCCATGTGAGCTTTTGATATGTTATTTTTGACATGTTATATATATAAATTATCTTTCTGAGAATCATGCAACTTGACAATTGGACGAGTCTTGATAAGTTCTATATCCAATCTGCCAGTAAAAGTGTTTGTGACCTATTTTGCATGCTCAGTGACTTTGTTCAAATCTTATGAAAAAAGTTAATTTCTTGAGTGCTGTTTATGTTCCATTCATGAAACTTGATAATTTGGTGCATCTGTTACTACAATATCTTTTAACTAATGAAGGTCAGTGTGAACCACATTTTTATGCTTTATTAAAATAAGTATTTATGATCACATAGAATCATCCGTGCTAGACCTCTGTGTGTATATATATATATATATATATATATATATATATATATATATATACATATCCTACTCTACTCAGAACACCCTTTGTGACCAAGGTGGTTGTAATAAATATCCTTATTCAGTTGTACTCTCTCTGTATTTACAGATTCCTGCTATACATTGTATATTGTGCTCTGTTACCTTCAGCAGGAGTGGCTCAGTGGTCTAAAGTGCTCACCTTTTACCTGTCACTACCATATAACCCGTCTTCTTGGGTTCGAATCTTGGGCTTGGCCAATGTGGTTATGTGAGTAACACAGCAATTAGCTTCCCATGGGTCAGTGATTCTTTCTGGGTTTCTCAGGTTCTTCCTGAACCATTTATACTGGCTGCCATTTACAGCCTATATTGCACTGAGAAATGGCATTAACTCCAAAGCAACAACAAAATGACAACCTTCAGCAGGTTAACTGGGTATTGTACATTTGAATGATTATAGAAATTACGTGAGTGGACTGCATGCAACATGTGTTTCATGTGAAACCTTACCTGTAGTAGTCATTAATGGTAATTACTGATATATGAACTTTGTTCAACAGGCAGTCACTCTAAACTTACTGGAAGTCTGACTTTCACCCAGTAATATCTGACTTCTTGGGGGAACAATAATAATTGCTATTCAAGCAGGTGGACTATGATAACTGCTATTCAAGCAGGTGGACAACAATAATTGCTATTCAAGCAGGTGGACAATAATAATAGCTATTCAGGCAGGTGGACAATGATAATTGCTATTCAAGCAGGTGGACAATGATAATAGCTATTCAAGCAGGTGGGCAATAATAGCTATTCAAGCAGGTGGACAGTGATAATAGCTATTCAAGCAGGTGGGTAATAATAGCTATTCAAGCAAGTGGACAATGATAATTGCTATTCAAGCAGGTGGATAATAATAGCTATTTAAGCAGGTGGACAATGATAATAGCTATTCAAGCAGGTGGGCAATAATAGCTATTCAAGCAGGTGGACAGTGATAATAGCTATTCAAGCAGGTGGGCAATAATAGCTATTCAAGCAGGTGGACAATGATAATTGCTTTTCAAGCATGTGGATAATAATAATAGTTATTCAAGCAGGTGGACAATGATAATAGCTATTCAAGCAGGTGGATAAATAATAGCTATTCAAGCAGGTGGACAATGATAATAGCTATTCAAGCAGGTGGATAAATAATAGCTATTCAAGCAGGTGGATAAATAATAGCTATTCAAGCAGGTGGACAATGATAATAGCTATTCAAGCAGGTGGACAATGATAATAGCTATTCAAGCAGGTGGACATTAATAACAGCTATTCAAGCAATTTGACAATTATAACAGCTATAGAAGCTGATTAAGAAAGGAATTAAAAAACAAATTAACATTAATCTGTTTATTATCAACCTATTACTTCTACTTTGATAAGGTAGAAACAATGTTTTCTATTTTTTATATCTTTAATGTCCTGTCACAGTAGATTCCTCAATTGAATTAGTCTTTGTTTCCAAATAATTCCAGAATACATTTCCACGAATATCTTTCAGAATTTTTTTATAAAAAAGTCAACTTGTTGAGTTTCCAGGAGAATAAATTATTAAATCAAAAAAACAGATGTTAAACAAACAATTTGGCAACAAATAAAAAAAACCACCTTGTTCCTTCAAGATGTTAAAACGACTCTGACAGAAAAATATTAAGAATGCGTATTTAAACCCCCAAAACATCATTTCAAGTTTCGCGAGATGGGTCATGTGTTCTCTTAATACAAGAGATCTATCATGTACACCAGTGTAGCCCCACTTAAGAACCAATAATAAGAAAACGTTGTTTACACATAGTGATCATGCAATTAAAGTATGGCCTTGATACTGACCAATCATTTTAACTTCCTGTTTACGAACTTCCCAACCCAAGACGAACTAGGTTAACTAAAAATAATTCTCATGTAACACGTTTTATGTCTTAGATAAACAACATTTACTAAAAGAAAATATCGAATTACTGAAAAAGAATTTCGAATCCTTTCAATAA
>JAECUM010030519.1:0-37386 GCA_016617855.1 Megalonaias nervosa | reverse complement strand
TTGCACCGGAAGAGAGAGCCACTATAAAGTTAGTAGAATTATTCATGAGCTTACTTGAAGCTCTCCACTGATTGCGCGCACACAACACTGTCACTCAGATGATTACACTTCACAGTTGTTTTTACAAAGAAAGAATTTCTAAATTGTTCTGTTCGACATTGCTCAACTACAAAACATCGGCTGTTATTTGATACTAGTTTTTCTGCAGCGTGTACACTTTCAAAATTTGGAAAACATTTGGCTTTAATCTGGTGTTTTTGTCTTAATGGTTTCAAAAATATACAATGCTGTCAGGCATTTCTGCGCACGTAAGGTTTCCATCTCCAATATTGAAGCAAAACGTATGTTGAATTTGACCAATTGACCAAAATAAAATGCTGCAATGCTTACCATTTGAAAAGAGGCAGTTGTCACCAGAATAATCTGTTCAAAATAATATTAATTTGGACACACGGTATACCAATTACCACCCCTGTGTTTTCATGACTTGTGATATGTCGGCCTATTCTGCGCACAGCTTTGAAAAGATGTAATGTTTATCCATCAGGCTATAGAAATGAAATACATTACGTTGGACGGTTTCTGTCAGCAGTTCAGTTGAGTAATTAGGTCAGGTTTATAGCTAGTTTTACAAAATTAAGTGTAACAATGCCAGTAAATGGCAAGAAATATTAAGCAAACTAAAAAATCTTGTAAAAAATTAGTTAAGGTCAACATTTTATAAAAAGTAAGCTATTATGTGGAAGAGAAACAACAATGAATAGGATGTAATGTGTTTACAACATTTTGTTTATGGGGAAAAATTACTAAAGAATTTAGAAACAGACTATAGGCCAGGGATTTTCTTGAGAATCTCGTTCTAGCAGCAAGTTGACAATATTGGATAGCAGACGATTTTGTACATGTGGGACAACTTCTTGCAAAATTGGAAACTTGGATTAAGATGCACAGTGTTTTAAGATATACATTTCCATCTTTTAAATAATGTATTTATTTGCATAATTCTAAATGATACATAGTAAATAGGATTTTCTGGGTTACAGGTTCAAGAAGGTCATGGAGTGGGTCTTCATGTTGACATTTAGAAATCACATTTTTCATATGCATTTCAAGTCGAAATGTGGGATATTTTTGTACACTTTATGAATATCACTTTTCTTAATTAAAGTATGGTTGTTCTTGATACAAAATGGATTTTTGACTCAAAATAACACATGATCCAATGTTTACTGAAATGACGTATCGTTGCGCAGAATTACCCGACATGCAGAATTGGCCAACATGGTGGTATTTGGTGAGAGAGTGTACTTTAGTAACTAGCTATGATATTGTAGCCTCAACGTCCACAAAGTTGGGGTTCTAATATTAATAGTACATATATTTAGTAACTAGATGTACATTGTTTCATAATTGTTATTATTTTTATCCCCCAAAAATTTGATTGTGCTGATGGTTGCTGTTTAATTTTTGTAAAGAAATGTTTATTGGATTTATGTTTTTCTTATTCTTACATATTATTTTAAGTGTCTACAATGTTCCTTAGAAATTCCATACATTGCTGACGTATATAGAAAGGAGAGGTTATTTAAACAGTATTTCACAACATATATTATTTGTTGTTTATTAAATAAATGTAATGTAACTTTTAAGAGTTTTCAATAAAAAGCATGCCCCTTTCCCTTGAAATTTTGTAATGAAATTTAAATCATGTAGACAAATTCATTCAATATAAAGGGTTCGAGATTACGATATTGATTACAGTTCATGATATGGTAAAATTCTGTAAATTTCACCATATCAAAAGAACAGTTAGAAGCAATTTTGATTTTGAAATCTGTATTTTATTCAAATGAATTTTATTTTCCATTTTGCATTCTTGTCTAGTTGTATAGTCCTGTGAAAATGTTCAAAGGGAACTAAATCTTTGTATCTACCATCTCAGATCATCTGCCCAGAAGTTGTATGTTATTTTTATTTGATGTAAAAACTTGAGAAAACAGTATTTTTAACAAGACAGATTTGCCATAACCAGTCTATACATAAGATTAAAAACTTTACACACACACACACACACACACACACACACATCTACCTCTCATGCAAAACACAAATACACTGCCTTTCTTATAAACTTATTAACAAAATAAATGATGAATTATAAAAAATTAAGCATTATGAATGATTTAAGGAGGAGTTACAACAATACTGACACTTGACTGAGAAGAAAAAATTAATAAAACTTCTTTTGTATACTTAAGGTTATAGCCCTCCCCCTTTAAAATATTTAGGTTCAGCATTGCGAAAAGCAAGAAAATCAAATTAAGGAACAGAGCACAGAATAAAGATACATCAAATTTAATAGCCAAAGTCACTCCCCATCAATTCATTCAAATTGCTTTTGCATTTTCACTTCTTGATCTTTTCCATTGGTTTGGCTTTTTAGCAATGCTCTTAGCACCATTTGAAACACAATTTTCTGTTGGTTGAAACCATTTCTGTTATGTCTTGGCTTTTGGTTTTCAAATTCTTAAGGAATTTCTGGAAAATTTCTTTGTGTTTCTCCTCAGTTTTGCAAAGCCATATTATGATGCTGACACAGTATGCTGCATAATTTTGGTGCAAATGATAATTGTTTTCATCATGTAGTACACATCAGAATCTACAAACTAGAGGTCTGCTGCCTGAAATAATAGCTGAACCAGCTCAGGGGTATGCCCTGGCTTCCAGTCTGTTTAATGTTGTTTTGTAGTATGTTGTTCAATGATTTGGCATTATTGTTGGTCCATTATTGCTGAGATTTTTTTCTTGGTTCATTTACATGGCGACGCAATTTCTCTTTTACATAGCTGTCATAATTTTTAATGAAGAGGGGGTCATCATGAAGAAGTTGCTTTATTTCTGATGATCTCCCCTGAAAGACAACGAAGCTGTACACATTAACCAACCTTTAGTCACCAAAAATTTTATCTATGACAGTTCCCTTCAGATTTCCTGGTCATGCCAACTTTTCTTTGCAGTTGGAATTTGATGTTTTTCTTCACGTGCTTGTACATTGCACCCAAGACACATTCAGGAAGGATATCTCCACAGCAGGGCAAGTTCTTCATCTGTACTAAATGACACATGCTTGTGTTGTCTTATTTGACGCTTCTGATGTTGTTCTCAAAGTTTGGCTGCAATGTGGGATAGTAATGTTCTGTATGTCTCATAACTTACATCTTTGTGCAAAAACTTGGGCAAAAAAAATGGGATGTTCATCGGTATCTTTCTTTGTGATAAACTGGTTATTGCATACTGTTGTTGTGAGATGAATTCTTCCCACATTAAAAGTCTGATCAATTCTGATTGTTTGTCCCGTGCTTTTTTCAAAAAAATGAAGTCTGTTATTTAGTTGTCGTATATAATATGATGGATGGCACTTATTCTGTCATGTATTATTCACTTTACAAATGGATGTTTCCCACACACAGAAATTACCTCTAAAAGCTAGTAGGCAATATTTTGTGAGCAAGTTTTTTTGGTTTTGCTATTTTGTTTTATACTCTTATCGATACATTTTGTTCCTTACTTGTTTGAAGTTCCGTGGTCCATTTAAAAAGTCATCTCGTTTTATTTCATAATAAACTTTCCCAGGTTTTGAGTATAGCAATCTATCTGATATTTTATCAATAGTTTTGGGATTTTGTGCTCATGTACGGCTGATTGACATATGGTTGAGAAAACACCATCTAACTGTTTTGAATAAACTACTTCCCTGTGCCCAATGTCTGTTACTGACACTGGAAACTGGTGTAAAAATAGGTACATATTCATTATTTGAGTACATTTGAGTAAAATTCAGTACACAATTGTATATATATATTTTAACCCCTCCACCCACATTTTATGAGATAAAACTGAGTTAATATTGTTATGACTCTATGGTCACAAACAAATAACAGAAAAAAGAAAAAACAAGAAGTTTGTAAAACTTAACAATTTAATTATCAAAGTCATAAAAGAAAATGTGAGAGAGGAACTTACAATATTATGAAGTGAATCCAAACTAATCCTTATAAAGGTCTATGAAAGTCCTAAATGAATGAAAAGTTCCTTATTAATTTCAAAACCGGAAATGTACTGGTCCTCCAAGAACCATGACTTTGTCAAGATGGAGTTGTCCAGAATTCCTTCGAACAAGCTTACAGTTTCAGAATAATATTATTGTCCAAATAATGAGCTCTTTCTATTTCCAGGCTGTAGGTCACATGAGTCTGGTTTCCACATTACAGTCATGGACAATGTTTTAAAAAAAGGATTATTTCCCACTGGGCAACAATGCCAATATATCTGGTTACCCCAAAATAACATCTGTCAGATCAGTTATTACTCTATATCGTTATTCTGATTTTGGTTCAGGGCTCACGGGGCCTGAGCTTCCAGATCACATAAGTGTTAAATTCTTTAAATGGTGTACCATTTCTTCATGTGATGTGTCCCTGTGATTTGTCCTAAGCCCCCCACCCCAGTGATGATCCCCCTTTTTATATTCTGGTCAGCTGTGTCTAATCCACAGAAAAGCTAAGGGCTAAACTTAAGTAAACAGGCATGAAGCTAGTGTGACTAATTAGGAGTTAATCCATATCACTGTAATTATCTTGTCAAAAGGACTGGCCTTCTGAAAGCCACTCTGACATACTTTAAGAAAAAAGACATGTTCTGTTGAGCGTCTCTATGTAAGCTCCTTTGATTGATTTGCAAATACATGATACCCTATATCTTGTTGTAATGGTGTTTATATGAAATTGGTGATCATGCTAATATAACTCATCAATGTATTCAAAACTTTCTTAGTGTTAGATTTTGGACAATATTGTCAAATCATTGATATGCCATAATAATAATAATAATAACTGCACTTTAAGTACATGTGATTTCTACAAGGTACTGCAGTATTAGTAGATACTTTTTAAAAGAACACAGAAAAGTATGTTGACTCGTAAATATGAGTCAGCAAAATTGGTTTTCATTTTTTGTGAAGTGGACTTGTGATAAAATGAGCCACCAAAAGGAAGAAAGAAGCCCACAAAAGGTGAAAGTTTCATTTGACTGGTGACATTTGAGTAACAGTGCCTAAAGCTTACATGAATTGATCCTGACAACAGTTCAAATCTGCAGTCTTATGCTTCATATATTTAGGTACCATAAATGTGTCAAGATTAATTCATATTTTCCTTAGAGCCCTCATTATATCTCACCTTCATTCATTAGGGTTAATTCTTTAAGGCTTTTAACATTGTTTAGTAATTAACATATTTATTCTGAATTAGTTGGGCTTTTTTGTACATATGCTGCTTGATATATTTTTTCATTCCTTTTTTAATTTAATGATGGTAATTTACATTTATATGTATGGTACAGTGTAATGCCAGGTGTTTACTCGCATAAGTTTGTTTGGTGGAAATGGAGATGCTCATTTACTTGCAGAGAAAACTACACATCACTTTAAGTGATCTTTTGTTGGATTGAAACTAGTTGTTGACAGTTTTATTGTTGTGGTTCATTTTTTGGTTTTTAATGTTGTAGGGATATAGAAATTAAAAATTGATGTGTATAATGTTGAACCTGAACATTTTGTTGACTGAAAAATAATTTCTTTGCAGTGTGATGTTGTAAATGGCTAAAAATTAAATCCTGATAATATCAAAACAATGAGCATGTGCTTTTCATTTTCCTTTCTATCCTTTTGAAAGTGAGGGACTTTCGAGTTTATGCTAGGGACTCTCAGATGTAGGCTGGGTATTCCTGAGTTCTATATGTTATGCATATTTAATTTGTATTATTTGTTGGCTTTTCTTAATGATTACTAGTTATGTATTATATTTAGTACTTGACCTTGTCCAAAAATCAGGTTCACTATGTACCTGACTAGGGCCATTGATTTTGTAAACAGTGTAATACATAGCCAACATTTTCTCTGAGTGTAGACTGAATATTCAGATCATTATTAATGTAGATGTAACAGGGGACTTTAAATATTAAAGCCTCCTTAATTGATTTGGCGATCGTTAACTAGGGAATGACCTCCCACGGTGTTATTGCCCAGTGTGGACGGATAGATGGAACGTTAACAGATAGCTGAGCAAGGTTATTGAAAGAAATAACAACTACAAGCTCCCTTTACCAATAAATAAAAATAAATTAATCAATTAGTACATAACCAAAATTTCATTTTCAACTAATACAACAGATTTACTAAAATAAATGTAATCAATTAATGCATAACCAAAATTTCACTTTCAATTAATACATGACCAAAATTTCACTTTCAATCCAACGGATTCACATTGATAGAATTTAGTCGCAGTGTTCAATTTACATCATATTACGAGTGGTGAATTTAGAGTTAAATTCCACGCTTGACAGCATCACCTGGCATCTGTCTCCTCTCGTCTTGTTTCCACATCTAATGTGTGCGCTTTTTTGTCCTCTTTCTGACCCCTTTTTATTCCGAACTCTCTTAGATGCAGATTTCCCCTTGACTCATCGGGTTTTCCTTTACTTATCTTCTCCTTTCCTTTCTCTCTCTCTTGGAGTATAAAGCTGTTTCCTTAAATACGAGAGTATTATGAGAGCTAGTTATGTTTTCAACAATTATTTGCATATATATATAAAGTATCTTTGTTCGTATTCAGATTGGTGATTCACACTGCACAAATTCTGACATGATGTGATCTTAACAAATAACGGTCCTTGCAAATTCCTGTATTTCGGTAAGATACATGCTATATTTCTACAAATGACCTTAGCTTGAAGTTCATTGCCCTCGCCACATGGCAATTGATTAGAAATTACCACGTGTTCTCTACAGACACATGTGGCCATATATACCAGCATACATTACTACACGTCTTATTTACATTTGACTAGTCAATTCGTGTTCAATAAGATAAATGTTCAATTACTATTGGCATAATATTCACTAAATCTAGCTACAATAACCAATAACCTGCAAGATCATTTAAGCATTGTGAAATCATATCTAAATATACAATTGTCATTTACTCACGATAACAATATCATCCTACACAGGAAATCAAATTATGTAACCATAAAAAATATGACACATCTGCATATTAGGGTTAAGTCATAAATCTCTATGAAATTCTGCATATTTGAACATTCTTTGGGTTACATCATAAATCCCTATGAAAATAATGCACATTGAATATCTGATTACATGCAATCCATCAATTCTATCAATGAACTAACTGTAAAATTAAAAAATAAATTGCATACAACTCTAGAATCAACAGAATCCTTTGAACTTGAATAATCGAGACATAGCATGAATCATAAGCATATCAAACACATTTGCATAAAACAAACAAATGAAAATAGAATATTATATTGAAACTAAAATTGCATACCTTAATGCTGTTCTTTCTTTATCCCCACACAATTGTGTGTCAAATCTCTATAGCCTGTCGTTTTTTTCCTTTCCAAGACAGCTATCTGACCTTTCTTCGTTAACGAGGGAAACACAATTCTATTGTTCTCACGGAGTTAGACCTTTAGTCTTCTCACAAGGCAAGAGTCGAACTGAAGAATTCTGAGCGAGTTGGTGCCCTAAATTCTGGTCTCCCAAAGTGTACGCATTAATTCTTTACTGACCAATCGGAAGTAACTGTTCCTGAAATTCTGCCCAAATAATCATGTCTTTCATCAGATTTCACCAGCCTAAAATATGCTGCAATTAGCTTTCCTTTGAAGATCAATTATTTGACATAAAGTCCTCTCCCAACTGATACGGTTGTAACTCTATGTTCACTGTGTCACTATACCATTACGATGACTCGATCAAATTCAACTGAAGCTTAACATAGACCCTATTATGTTTCAGGGATGAAATAAGAGAAATATCAGTGAACTTTCTCAAGACCTTTTGGCTTGACTAAGCTAACTTCAACGTACAATTTATTCACATTAAGTTTCAATAAGTCTTCAAAATTCACCACATTACAGTAGACATGTTTCATCTTACTAGGAGCCTTGGTATTCCCCATGGAATACACAGGTCTGCCTGATGTTTCCCATGTTCTTTATTATAATTTTAGTAATAGACCTAGTCTTGTTGACAAATTAGAATGTTCTAGAAATGAACTATTGACCCTCATCCTAGTTCTGTTTGTGTGTCTTTGCTTTTTATATTAATATAGTTTACTTGAGAAATTAATCATTCATGCATTAACATCTTTAGCAGAATCAGTGTTACTGTTGTGTTCAGTATTTCATTTGGGTGGAATTATTTATTTAAATTACTATTCACTGGAAATAAAAATGCTCATAAGTAATATTCTTGGACAGGAACATTAATTTAGAATATAGTGAATTCAGACAAGAACATTTTTGGATTATATTATTATGATACATCAAAACTCTGTTAGTGCATTATCACAATATCAGGCCTTTTGGCACATTACCATATATGAGACTACTGGCACACCAACACATTCAATATTGGAACTTATTTGGAATCCTGCAGGAATTCAGTTGGAATTTTATTTATCTGGATTTTTGATAAAACTTTTAGGACTACTTGGGATTTAATTCACAATACTGTAAGTTATTTTTAAATTTTCACTTTGCATTATATGGAAATAAATTATTTGTTGAATTTTACAGAACTTATTGGTTTTCGCTCTTTTCTGTTATTAATTTAAAACCATAGAGTTGTAACACAGATGTGAAAAGGCCGGGACTCCTCATCCTGAAATTCTGTTGAGAGCCATGATGTAAATTGATATTTGAACATATTACTGCAGAAAAATCCTTCATGCAGAATTGAGGTGTTGTGCCAGTCATGTACGGGACACAATACTTCCCTCTTGCCAATCTCTTAAACAGTAAATCTCAGGCAGAGTGCATACCCAGACAGCATCCACACAGAAAGTTGGTTTACATTATTATGTTCCACATAATTTTTTAATTTCAGGGTAGCTCTGTATGCCTTATTGAGGCACTTCCAGGTCAGAGAAGCTAGCATCATGGTGACCATAGATCCAATGGGATGAATATTGTCTGCTGACAGTAATACCTTTTAAAGTTACACTAACCGTCCAACAAATCCTCAGATTTCAATTTTCCTACATTGCAGAGAACTTTGTAAAGAAGCATGTTGCAAAAGTTGACCTGAGAATAATGTTTTCTTCAGAGTTAACTGGATTCAACTCATCGTAAAGCAAACAAACAAAACAAGGTTCCAAAGTCAAACAATCTCTTCGAATGTAAAGTGTCCATGGCATATTGAAGTAAATCAGAGCTAGATCAAGTTTGTAACAGCCCCAATGCTTCGCAAGAAGTGCAAGGGAAATGTCAGATGGAAGGACAAGAGCTTTTATTTTTAGAATCAATGATGGTGGCTCAGGTCCTGAAATCCTTCGACAAGTTTTCTTAGAACGAGGATGGGTAGAATTTGATGAGGAAATACAGGATGAGTCCGACTGGAACATTTGGTGGAAAACATCTCGGTTTCGTATCAGTGATTATGAGAATCTTGCAGCATGGCAAAGGCTTAACCACTATCCAAAGTCCACCGGAATAACTAGAAAAGATTGTTTGGCTCGGAACTTAAAACGAATGAAAGGGGTGCATGGGGCAGGGGTGTTCAATTTCAGCCCTCTTTCATTTAATTTACCAAATGATTACACAAGATTTGTTGCAGAATATGGTCTCTTGAAGCAGAAGAATGATTCAAAGGATTTACTGTGGATTTTCAAGCCAGCAGACCTGTCACGTGGGAGGGGGATTTTCATCTTCCGAGACATCTCAGAGCTCCAATATGATTGCAATGCAGTTGTGCAGAGTTACATAACCAACCCCTTGCTTATTGGTGGGTACAAATTTGATATAAGGATATATGTGGCAGTACCATCTTTCCATCCACTTACAATATATATCTGCCAAGAGGGAATTGTACGTTTCAGCACTGAAAAATTTGATTTGAAATGCCTTCAGAATATCTTTTCTCACTTGACAAACACATCCATCAACAAGTACAGTCCATCATACACCACAGAGAAGGAGCGTGTGGGTCCAGGATGCAAGTGGACTTTAACCCAGCTCCGTTATTTTCTTCAGCAAGATAACAGAGACAACAGCATGTTATGGACAAAAATTATCAATATTGTGATCCTCACGATTTTGATACAGGCGCCCCAAGTCCCAAAGGTCAATAATTGTTTTGAGCTGTATGGGTTTGACATTCTGATTGATGAAAATATGAAGCCATGGCTGTTGGAGGTGAATTTCAGCCCTGCATTAAGCATAGATTGCCAGGTAGATACTATTGTGAAAAAACCCATGCTTCATGATTTAATGGAAATGATGAACTTCAAAGACTCTGATATGGATAGAGGGGGAAAAAACAGCAGCAGTGAGCACACTTTGAAGAATTTGTATCAGTTTGATAGGAATATGTCTGAAAGTCATTTGAAACACTGGAGTCCAAGGATGAAAACAAATTTAACAGTTAAACCAATAAGTAGACAGCCATCTGTGGTCTGTGAGACCTTGTCTTATATTGAGGACATCATAGTACAGCCAGTATCGGAGGACAAGCTCTGTTTTGGGCTGCCTCTTGTGCACCCTTTTGATGATGAAAAGGCATCATGTGTCAGTTCTGGACATTCAAGTGCAAAATCAGAAGAATTAGATCTTTCAGAAAGCACTGCTAGACAACCTGCTGTATTCAAACGTTTTAATCCACACAGTCATTGCTCATGTGATCAAACCTCTCTTGTGACAGATAGAAGTTCTTTGAGCATTTATGGAAGCCCTACTATTTCACCTGTAGTTCGAAGGCCAAGTGGTTTTCATGTACATCAGTATCAAAAATACTCCAACAGAAGTGGAAATAATTCTGATAGTGCCATTTCTAGTTTTTCTGGGTCAAGTGATAATTCAGACAAGATTTCAATTATTAATGCTTCAAATCAGAAATATCGAAGTAAAAGTGATACACTTGGGCAACAGCCTGACAGGAAATTAAGTACCCATTCACTCAGGGATTCTGAGGCATTTCAGATAAAATCATTGAGTCAGACTTCAGAAAACTCAAGATCGCTTCAAAGAATAGCGCGAGCCTTGTCTCCTCTGCGAAACATTGGTGCAACACTGCCAAAAAGTCTTATACCATCCAAAGGTACACTATCGCTCACAAGGACTGAAGCCGAGACAAGAAAGGAAAATCCGTTAAAGGTATCGAGTAAACACTCCATCAAACAGATGAAGGACACAGATACATTAAACATAGATGTAAGAAGCCAGAAAAATGGCACAACCTCCAGACTGCTCAACAGGGCTCAGTCTAAGTCAGTATCCATCCTCCTGAATAAGCCCAAGCCAAAAGGCCCCCCTCCCAAAATAGGGGATTTCTTTCTTGCGTTCCCTTTCAATGAAGCCACATTTAAGTCTGCAAAGAGCACACTGGATCCTCATGTCATTATCAGAGAATCTCAGAAACTTTTGAAGGAGAAGATGCTTCAGGTGGAGAAAATGGCAGACAAGCGCCCACTGGGTCATTTACCATATGGCTCTAGCCCAGATGGAGAGAGGATGTGGGGACCTGTGAAAGTGCCACCAGAGGAAAAGTAAATCCTGATATTTCTTCATTTACTGCAGTTGGAATGAGTAAGTAAATTTGTTATGTCAGTGTAACACTGCCTGAATATAAAATGTATTTAGACTGGAATGCACAATTTAAAATAGTTAGTACTTTTATTTGTGCTGTTGTGTTATTTTATTGCAGGCTTATAAAACAGTTTCCCTCCTGTCTGTCCATATGGCTGTCTCCCATTATGTTTTATTGTTTGTTTCTGCTCAGTAACTATAGATACACTTCTTGAATTGAAATCAAGCCTGACTCAAATATTGATAAAATTATTTTGATGCCAAGTCGATTTTCAACCTTTGTCCATTAGTATTAATCTTGATCAGATGCATCAGTAACATCCAGGTCAAGTTTAATTTTCAACATTTTCAGCTATTTTTGCAAGGCCAACAGCTTATCTTGGTTTCTAAACCTAGAGACTGTTTCTTTAATTTATTTTCTTAAAAGTGTGAACCTTCAGAAGTTTAGTAGTACCATTTTCTTTTTAGTGTTTGCACACAACACACATTTGATATGTGTGGTACTAATTACAGCAAGATTTTGATATGTGTGGTACTAATTACAGCAAGATTTCTTGTGTATGTACAGTTTAAGCCTTAAGAGTTTGAGTTGACTGACAGTTAATTATATTCATTTTGGTGGAGACTTTAGAAATTTTTTAGATATCATCTTATTTTCACACAAATATTTTTGAAGAACATTTGTAGGTAGGTATACGTTTTTGGTTTCATTTTCATTGCTGTGAAGGATGGGGACGTTCAGGCTTTCAAGGAGTCTCTTATTATAATAGCTTTGTGGTACTTGATATTTTCCATAGTATTTTACTGATTACCTGTATTTCTTTACTTTTTCAGACCATGCCACATGTGTGACACTTGGACACCTTTAGCACTGAAATTTGGTTCATATAATTATGTTGTAGATTTTTTGCATGGGCAGTAGTCATACTGTCAAACACCAGATAGTGTGATGCTGTTGCTACCTACTGGTATCAGTCTTTCTTCAAATTAGCTGTGATCTCAAGCATATGCACTGAGATTTTTTGTACAAAATTATGTTAAGTTTTCATAGTTAATATTTTATATTTAAGTTATTGTGTGCATGTGTGTGTGTGTGTATGCAAATAATTACGCCATAAATTGTATATGCTTTTTAGTGTTTACATAGTCACCTTCTTTTAAACTAGTCCAAGACTAAAATATTTTCTAGAGGTGCCATTACTGATATTTTTACATATCTAAATAGTTTGCTTAGCAGACAAAGTCATGGCTTTTCAGTTTTATTTACAGTGTTATTTCTTTGCACTTGAAACAAAGAGTTGGCAGTCAAGTCAATATCAACAACAGGTATATATGCTCATGGTACTATCACATGATGTCAGATAATGTGAAAGGCACAGGTTATCTACCTGATCCTTTGTAAAAGGTATTTTTTATTGACAAAAATAAGTGCCAATTAATATAGATGGAAGTGAAAGCAAGGAGCATTAAATTCAGTGCTACATAATATTGATGAATGTTTGGAATCATTTATCTAAAGCATATGTTGCAACAAAGAGATTATGTAATTTTATGCCAGAAGTCAATTTTAGCTTGTCATTGTGCCATCAAGCTTTACAGTGTCTTTCGAATGTTTTGTTTATGTCTGTTATTTATTTGAAATAACCATTTGCAATCATGAAGAAAGGAAGAAATTATTTTGTATAAATAACGATCCTTAAATTTAAGCATCAACTTAGATAAATTTACTGTACTTATAAAAGAAAGTCTAATCATATTATATAGAGGGAAGTATAATATCTAAAGAAAATTTTTAAATTAGATTTTCAAAGGTTTCATGACTATCATACCTGGTTCTTAATTTTTTATTTAAATGCAAGCAAGCATTGTGATGACATAGACATAGAAATTCAGTTCAGATCATGATATTTTATGAAACTCTTTTTTAAAAGCTGAACCTTAAAATTTGTTACAAGTACTTTTAGACCAAAGGATGTGAAGTAAAAGAAATCTCTTGAATAGTTTTCCAGCACATCAGTATGTATGCTGGTGCCTACTTGTAGAGGTCAGCCTTTTTCAGGGCTTTGAATAGTTTTCCAGCACTCAGTCTGTATGCTGGTGCCTACTTGTAGGGGCCAGGCTTTTTTTGGGTCTTTGAATAGTTTTCCAGCACCTCAGTCTGTATGCTGGTGCCTGCTTGTAGGGGCCAGGCTTTTTCGGGTCTTTGAATAGTTTTCCGGCACCTCAGTCTCTATGCTGATACCTACGTGTAGGGGCCAGGCTTTCTGGGGGCTTTGAATAGTTTTCCAGCACCTCAGTCTGTATGCTGGTGCCTACTTGTAGGGGTCAGGCTTTTTTGGGGCTTTGAATAGTTTTCCAGCATCTCAGTCTATATGCTGGTGCCTACTTGTAGGGGCCAGGCTTTTTCGGAGCTTTTGAGAACAAGCTTCAATGGAATTGATTAAAGGTATGGACTCTTTCTTAATTCATAAACCAGTACACTCTAGAATATTTATGTACATTAGTCATGGATAATAGAACCAAACATGTTCAGAATTGGTAAATGGCATGAAATCAGTAGTTCATAAATAGTAGTAAAATGGTAGCTTTTACTTAAGTTAAAATTGTTGCAACTACTGACTTATGCATTGTAAATTATATATATATATATATATATATATATTATGATATAAACCACTACTACTGGCCATTACTACAGGTTATTGTCCTAAACTGGAGGATTTTAATTTTCTATGGATAAGCACCAAGATCAGTCATATTATCTAAAAAAACCCACAGGTTTAAAAGTTGCTGTGTCTTCCAGTCTTGAAAATCTGATAAAGTTAATTACTTCAGAATGAAAAGGACAGTAGTAAACAGTAAGAAATAAGATTAATGAAGTTCCAAAATTATTCTTCAAATCACAATCCACATTTGCCATTTCTCTGTTGTATATGGACATTTAGGTTGAAGAATGTTTATATAAGCATCTGTGTATTTCAGTTTGTGTATACCTGTATTGTCTTGTTAGTGTGCAAATATTTCTAGTCAGATGTGTATCATAAGTTATGTGATCTCATTGCAGAACTTATTTATATCAATTATCTGGTTAATATGATGAATGCTGTGTGTAAATCAAGTACAGTCATGTTTAGAATCTCTTAAGATATACTGTTGAAATTGTCTTTATTATATTAAAAAGTTTTTGTATGTATCACTTAGCACAGTCCTAGGTATATGGAGCCAAGGAAGCTTAGGTCTCTTGACAGTGTTATAATAAACAAACATAAAGGAAAGAAAAGGATAAAATCTTTAAAATCCAAGGTTAATATCTTTTCACTCTTTTAAAACTTTTCTGACCTTCTTAGCTGGAACAGCGTCACATAACACATCCAATGGCTAAACGTTTCCTCCACTATTTACCTCTTACAACATGCAGAAAGGTATGTGGACCATTTCTACCACCCCAAGTCCATTGGGGGACGAGCTGGGTGGAGTTATAATTTACTTACCCAGCATTATACGTGGTGACATAACTATCAAGTCAAGTCATGAATTTAATCATTTCTTGATAAAAGTATTTTTTCTTTTCTCATTTGTCTGGATAGAATGGTCTTTGTACCGTTTTAATAAACTTGTTGAGCTAGTTTTTGAAATCCTTTACAAGTTTTCTGCCATCCCTGATTGAACTGTGTATTGTTTCCAATAAATTTTTTAAAACTTTGTCCAAAAGAAATTAGGTACATAGAATTTTCATTTCATTTTTGGATGTTTTTGTCATGTGTAAATCAAGACAACAACAATTTTATATCTCTGAAGAATGAATTCACTTGTCTCAAAACTATGTTTGAGCAAATAACTTTTATTTGTCACAAGTTTCTGAAGAGCAAAAAATATTTAATGTTAGTCACAAATTTCATGCTATAGAGAAATGCATGCTACTCATTCCTATAATAAAACTGCCTCATTAGCGGGATATTATAAATGTACAACTTTTGGTGTAAACAAATCATGTTGATTTCAAGTGTAATGAATCTACATGTATTTATCTATTGAGAATTTTTCAAATTCATTTTTTTATGTTCACAGATGCTACGGTAGTGAGTGTAATAGTGCCAGTTATCAATTATAATGTATGCTATGTAATTAAGACATGCTGTGATGTTTTTAAATCTTTTATTTTAAATTCCAGCCTATATTAATTTCAGAATGAAAATAATATTTTTATGCACATTTGCATTTTTCTACTGCTGTGCTCAAAATCTTATTTAGATACGCTGCTGTTTGGATAGCCCTTCAAGCACAGCATGAAAATTTCTGCTGCTAGCATTCTCCGCAGCAACCCCCAACCCCCTTGATATGGGTTATGCATGCAAATTATAAATAATTGATTGGTCTTGAGATTGGATAAACATGATTATAACCTACCATTTACACTCACTTACAAGTTGGAGTCCAGCTGGAAACTGCTTAGACCCAGATCTGCCATTGCATCATGCACTGGTAGATCTGGGTTTATGCATTCCTTGGTAGAACCAAGAGCATAGATCCTTTTCAGCTTGCACATTTTGTGACTGCATATCAGAGCCAACCTTTCTTTTGTAGTTAGACCTGACTTACAAGCAGGTATATATGGTAACTTTAAATGCTTCATGAGTTTCTGACAGATTCTTTCTACAATAAGAGATAATAAAATAACATTTGTTTATGTGCATTCAAACTATATCCAAGTTTACAACAATGACCCTGTGTTGGGATGCAAAGTTGTTTGTGGGGCCTCTGATCTAGGGAGGATTTTAATAAACATTATATTTAACATTGCTTTATATATATATATATATATATATATTTTAGAGCTGGGTCCTGTGAACAGTTTTGTACCAGAGTATACCACGTAACTTAGGGCAATACATACCATGGCATACCACCATTATATTAGGGACCAACAGTTTATTGTTCTGGGACAGGGCCTGATGCTTTTTTAATTTCAGTCTGTCAATATCAGGAAAGATATTGCTCTGATTTATTGCAAAATAAAACCATCATATATTGTGATTAGTTCAGGAAAAATGTTAATTATCTTGGGATAAAAGTAAAGAAAGTATTTTAGCTGAAAATAAAATAATACCCCTCCTCCTCCCCATCCACCCCCGAATTAAATGGCCAGTACCTTATAGTATATAAATTTGCTATGTGTATGTTAATTGTTGTGTAAGTTAAAATCTAAAGAGTAACTAAAGTGGGATGATTAAGCTTAACACTGTGAAGGACATTGTGCTACATAACAGAGCTTATTGATAAAAATAAAAGTTGAAACTGAAGCCTATAATTTTCTAGCTGCAGTATTGATATAATAGGAAGGGAAACTTTGAGTGGGATGCCAACACTGGTGCAAGATATTTATCAGAGTGTCAGTAAACATAAAACACTCAACAAACAAGAATATGTTTAGTGAACTTGAGAAATTACATCGAGCACAGACAGAAAACAAGTTTGCTCCTGAAAATCGTAGGATGATTCAGTCTTACAAGGAATATATATACTTGATGTTTTTTTGCTAGTAAATAACTAAAATAAGACAATTGTTTTTTTGTTTCTTTTATTGTTTTGTATTTTTCCGAAAGTTGGATTTGGCCTGAATGTTTCACAACAGTGTTGGCATACATGACACATGTCAAACGTGTAATTAAATGATCATGAATATAATTATAACTGTAATATTCACCATTATTGTATGACATTTAAAACTGTTTTGTAAATATTACTTTTTGAACTTTTTTTGTCTTGAATAATGAAAACATGCTGTTAATATCATAAAAGTCTTAATTAGATTCCACTAGAATTCCATACATTCATTTGCGATAGAAACTACTGAAAGAGCTAGTATAGTGAAAACGTGTAATATGGTACATACCTTTGTAAAGAAAATACTACAGTATACCGGTTATACCGCATACCTCTGAGAGAGAGAGAGAGAGAGAGATTTATAATGGCAAAACATTAAATAGATCAAGCTATTTTTAAATGGGTTTCTGTTATTTTCATTATGTATTCTGTACTTTCTATTTTTTTTATCTTGTTTATTGAGATGAGACTCTTTAATGTTATGAAGTGTTATTCGAGCTAATCTGATAAAATGATGTGATTTCAATGTTTTATTGCACAGCACATATACTTGTCTAATTTTGATGTGGCATCAAGGTTGAAGTGCATTGTTATATCTTGAAAGGTAATTTCTTGTTATTTCTAAAAATCTCAGGAATATTTAACCTTTACTTTATTCTTCACAAATCTTCTTCTTTTGTTTATCAGAAAGATTTTATATATCAAACAAAATATGGTTTTAAGATTTTCATGTGTTTCTGTATGACTTTATATATTAAAAAGGATGTTTTCTATTTTGGAACCTACATCACTGGGTCACACTGACATCTACTTTCTGTGCACTGTTCATCAGAATCATAAAACATGCATATATATTGTTCTTTCCCCAAATTTTGTTTTATGGCAATTTTTTGTGACCCATTAAAACGTTGCCTGCCTTTACAGACAAGTATTAAATATTGAATGACCCTCACCCTAATGAAAAGCAACGTAACTTGCATCCCTTTTCATCAGAGATAGCTTTATTTGACAGGCTAATAGATGAAAATATCAAACTATACCTGTCACACTGGTTTAAAATGCAACTTCAATTTTTGTTGCAAAAATATTACCACTTTACCCACCATCCAGCTAATTTCTTAGATCGTCTCCTGTAAGGATAAAAACTGCCTCGCTTTTGAACCTGACATATCGACACCTTTGAGCTAGACCGAGAGTGTGACTGCAGTATGGTGAGTATATGTGAAATATGAAATGTTTACACATCAATTCACATGATATGCTCTACCTAAATAATGCCTTGCTCACCAAACAAATGTTAAATTTGCATACTAAAATAGTTGATACAACCCATTGACCACTGAAGGCAGAGAGAAACCACTGTTGGTTAGGACACAGCAGGCCACTGACCACAGGTGACTATTACACATAGAACATTTATATTGGAAATTTGGGAGGTGGGGGAAATGAGAATGGCCATTGTAACCTGGTGACCTTTACTCGGGTTTGAATGTATTATTTTGTTAATGAAACCCCAGTAATTTATTTTCTTCAGAATTGTCAAAATGTCATTTTGGTTGGTGTATCATGTACAATTTAATTAGAATTTATGAAAGTTTAAGACCAGTTTTCATCTAGTCTGGTTTCTGACTAGTATGTACTGGAAAGATGCACAGATGTAGGTTCAGCATTTATAGTATTTAACTACCATTATCTATTGTAAACAGAATCTCGCTTATTTTATCAAGAGATCAGGCAGAACTATTTCTTTATAGAATTATTCATAGGAAATTTGGATTTTTTGATTTGGCTCCACATTAACAATGTTGGAACAAAATTTAAAAAATGTGCATCATCTTAGTTTGGGATGTTTTTAACTTTTGTTGTTTTTAATGTTGCAACATTGCATTTCAGTAATAACCAAAGACAGTTACTCTATGTCTTTATTTAAAAAAATTTACACTATGTGACTTATCTTTTAATAGCTAAAGAATATCACAATTATGCCCCATCACTGCTGCTGAAATTATCCATTCCCATTTTGATTTAAAATTAAAAGTTATTTATTCAATCTGCTTGGTAAATTTGCAATTGATCAATAGTGTCATAAGCAATATAGTTTTCTCATATTTATTTTCATAATGCTTTCAATGAAAATTTAGGTCAAGGATTTATTCATACTTAAATATATACAGAAGGTGCTATGCTGACCATGGAATCTTTTGTTATTCAATACAGACTCTTGTGTGTGTGTGTGTGTGTGTGTGTGTGTGTGTGTTTATGACACTTATTTACACATCTTGGATAGCACATTTTTGGAGTGTGTTGTTACCCATTGGACAACCATACGTAAAAATCAGATTGACCAGAAGAACGTGTGGTTAATCAGTGTAACATCTTAATCAGATTCCAGTTTAATTACTCAACATTGGAAATTTTGCAGATTATTTAAAAATGTGTGCCAAAATCTATATTTTACAAATCATTCCATGTTAAGAGCCCATAATATTGTATCATTTCAAGCATACTTGTTTCAAATCAGTGCCATAAAAACTGGGTTGTCTGGCTGGGATTTATCTTTGAGTTATATGGTTGCCCAGTATTAATTATAAGTTGTACCAGGCTGCTGGCAATGGATTTTTATAAACACTGTATGCTATTTTACTTTTGAAATTTATATTTTTAATAGATATTTAAGAGTTCTAATTTTACATATGTCAATATTTGACTTGTTCATTAATTTTTCTGATATATGTTGAAATAGGGATGATGTGTGTACTTTTAACTAATTACCTTTATATTGTATACCTATAACCTTTGGAGATGGAATTATCCAGATTTTTTGTGCAGAGTTCATGTATAGTGGTGCATGCAAAGTTTACAGGGATTTACTATATAAATGGCTTTTAAATTTGATTGATACAATGTTAACATTATTTGACAGGTTGTAGTGATAAGAAGGGCTTGAGTACTTTCAAAAGTAAGACTGAAATAAAACAATGTATAACAGCATTTTATGATATATATATATATATATATATATATATATATGTTTTCATGGAGTACAAATTTTCATGAATTTTGTGGTTGCTGTAAACCATAGATTCAAAACCTTTGCTACAAATTCTCAATGCAGATACAAACTGGGCAGGCTGAGGCTATCTTGAAATATGTTTTCCGTTACCATGGCAGATCTGGGTCTTTGCAATGTGCAGTTGAATGTATCATACTTTACAATCTGCCCTCACTAATCTAACAAATACCATCTCCACTGAAAATGTCTGATTGACCAAGTCAAGAAATGAATTTTAAATAGCATATGCCAATTCTTCCCAAGGACTCGCATCATCACACTAGACTATGGGTCATAAAAGCAGATTATATCGGGGAAAAAGATCATGTGTGGATTTTGTACATGTACTCTGACTATATTTTAGTTTCTTTAATATTTGTGCAAAATTAAATTAAGCCTGACTCAGCATATTTGCAATATATTTTGGCATCTGCCTTTTGGCAACAAGCATTTTTTTTTTAAAATATGTAAACATTTATTATGTGTCACATTGTAGCAAATTTGTATTGCCAAGTCAGCAAACTTGCTTGTGAAAAGGTTTTGATTTTCAATCTTTTACTATTGTTGGTCTTGCTTTTTAATATTTAAAATCAGATTGGTAAGGGCTGTTCCATTAAAACATACATGGGACCCAGGGAAGGCACTTTTAAAGTGGGGTACTCACCAATAGGTGCAATTTAGAATTTCTTGGCATTTTTAATATGAACTCTGTCAAACTGAACTACCCTGGCATATAATTTTAAAAAACTGCCTTCCCTGGGTACCATGTATGTTTAAATGGAACAGCCCTAATGATTTTTAACTTGATCATGAGAAGAAAAACCAAGAAAACTCTTTCAAGGAGAAATATGTAACAATTTATGATTTATATACCCATGTTGAAAAAAAATTGTGTAAAATTTGAGATGGTAAACTACTGCTCTCTAAGGCTCAGTTGAATAATTTCTTTAACAGATCTCAGTATTCATCAGCTTGAAATTAGGGACTTCCAGTGTGTTCAAATTTAAATCTATTTTGATAAAAAATGTTATATACTGTTTTTTTATTTAACTGGCTTGATGTAATCTGATAGGCTGTTTAATTGCAAGACCATTTAAACAGCAAAGTTTGTAAGACTATAACATAGATCTTTGAGAGCATATACTGCAGATTCCTTTATTTTCTGACTCTACCAAAAATTTCATTTTCATCAGTTAATGGATTGTGTAAGGTATTGTTTCCACAGAAGGATAATTATTGAATTTTTCTGTGTGGTTTATATCAAGCACAAAATGAAATTGGTAACCACAAAAAAGAAGAGTTCATGTTATTGTCTCTGAAGAAAACATGTCAAGAAAAATTTGCATGCGCTAGAATTACTTAGCTTAAAATTAACTGTCATACGCCTTTTCTACAAAAAACACTGACTGTGTTATTAGTGCATCTAATATGTCAACCATGCTGTAATGTTAAATAATGACATTAAGAATTAAATGTTTTCCTTTTAAGATGGAAAACAAAATCTTAACCAAATGATTTTATTGTACTTTTTTCATTCATGACTGTCCGTAAAATGTTTTGGATTCAATATGATTGCAGTGATTTTTCCTTTGGCACTTACATAATGGCTTTATAGTGCTAATATTATATTTACAGAGATTTATGCAAGCTTGTTGAAATAAAATTATTTAAGTTCTTTGTGGTGTTGACATTTATTTCCTTGTTGGTATATTTTATTATATGGTTTTTAGGATTCAGTAAAATTAACATTAAAAGATCTGATGAAGTCAAAGTTACATGTATACATGACATATTCAGGAAAAGTTACTTCAGGGAATCACGACATTAACTTAGCCTATGAGCTGATGCATCCTACTGTAGTACCTAAAAAAACTTAAAAATAAATTTTTCTCCGATTTTTGTAAACAGATCTACTAACAAGCGAAGAATGTTTCTTGCATTCAATGGAAAGAAATGTTCCTTTATTCATCCTTTCAGCTTTTGTGCAGGAAACATTTGTCTGGTTCTGGAAAGGTCATTTGCACCAAAAATTCCAGTACATTTAAATACCACTTTAAAGATAATGCAAAAAACCTGTGCTAAATTTTTAGATTGCATGTCCAAGCTGATATTTAACTTAAGAAACTCTGATGGTCTGTCCAAGTTAGTGTCTAACATAAGGCACTCTAATGCATCAAACCTTATAAATAATTCACCAGATTTTGTTGAAAATGTAGAAAAAGAAAGGAATTATACAAGGAAGTAAATTAGGGTAGTAATACCTACAGTAGCATTAAGGGGCAAATTCATGGTGAGAACATCTTTTTGATAATTAAGCATCCAAGATGCATTTGTAGCCAGCTATCTTATGCATGGAAGGAAAATAAGCAAGTTATTCTGTTCATATTTGAAGAATGCAGTACTGAAAAATACCAAAATGCATCTTCTGTGCACATTAATTTATCAAGGTTGGATAATTTTGAATTTATTTGAAACTTCATTGAATGCAAACAAAACCTTACTGCAAAATTGTCAGTCTAATGTGTTTCTTCACCCTAAGGAACTGTTACAGCACAAAAAGGACAAATGTGTTTGGTTTAGTTCTTCAGTTTGATGGGACCATTTTAATTTTTCAGGCACTGGCATCATAACTGGAGTAATTAAAAGTCTATCTTGATAAAAGTTATCATCTTTGACATTTTTTGATCATTTTCTATGAAAATGAACTTGTCAATTCAGGCAAACACACAGAGATATAATAATGAATACAATGAAGCTCCTGGTCTGGAAAACTATGAGGCATATAGTAAACTTTTAACTCTGATGATTATCAAATTATAAAATTCTTCAACAGTATCAATATCCTCTGACCATTCGTAACTAAGATACAAATGAGTTTGACAGCATCAGGAACAACACTGGAAGTTTGAACCTACTGTACATAATCACTTAAAAGTCAAATCCAATTAGAAACATCATGGACCCTGGTCTGCCGTCAAACAATGTCCCAGCATATCAGGTGTTATCCCTAACAAACTGC
Source organism: Megalonaias nervosa (assembly GCA_016617855.1). NCBI lineage: Eukaryota > Metazoa > Mollusca > Bivalvia > Unionida > Unionidae > Megalonaias > Megalonaias nervosa. The sequence goes on along the minus strand of JAECUM010030519.1, from coordinate 14,041 downwards.
ATAGTCCCATATCAGCCAGTACATAATGCACTGGTAGGTCTGGGTCTTCTTAGTTAACAGTTGATCTGACTTGTACATGATTACAGATGCTATTAAGAATGAATCTTACAAAAAACCAGTGAAGTTTATTCATAAGAACAAATTTGATACAAGCAATAGATTTAGCAATTATTCAGACTTGAATTATTGCTTTGCTACATAAAAAAATTCACTAAATACATCTTCAGTCTGAATGAGTTCTGTTTTAAGTTGTTCATATAAGCCCATATGAATCACTGAGAACAGAAGTAGCAGGGAAAATAATGAAATATCAAATTCATAATAAATTCATCATTTTAATTAGTCCATTTCTGTCATAAATACATATCAAAATATTAGAATGTTGAAGGGAATAAATTACCTATAATCACAATACTACAATAATAATACAACATATATCACAGTTTTAAAATTTTGAACTGCAATGATGTCCCCTTCCAATGTCTAAAGGGCTGTGTTTAGTCTGACTGTGCAAAAATAATCCACTTTGTTAAATATTACCTCATCTATGATAGATCTATATGTGACCCTAATATTGTCTATTACTCAAGCACTTGTTTAAAATAATGAGCCAACTCTCATTACAACAACCAGATTTGTTTCCAGTCAATTTCTTGTAGTCATGAATTTATTATTGTAAAGACTGCACCTTTAATTTAGAGGAGACATCATATTTGTCTAATTTAAAAACTGCACCTTTAATTTAGAGGAGAAATCATATTTGTCTTATTGCTGCCAAATCAGCAAGTATAATGAGAAGAACAAGTCGGAGTGCATTGTTGGTACTATATGATGTCACATCAGGCATGAAACATTACATTGTAGATGTCATGCCACATTGCAAAAATGGCAAAAAAGAACCATAGACAATGCTAGTGCTCCTGGGGAAGTTGTGTGCTAATGTCCCTGAGGAAGTTATATGCTAGCATCCCAGGGAAGTTATATGCTAATGTCCCTGGGAAGTTATATGCTAGTGTGTCTGGGAAAGTTATATACTAGTGTCCCTGGGGAAGTTATATGTTAGTGTCCCAGTCAAAGTTGTCTGCTAGTGTCCCAGTGGAAGTTACATGCTAGTGTCCCCAGGGAAGTTACATGCTATTGCCATGGGAGGTTATAGGCTAGTGTCCCCAGGGTAGTTATATGATAGTGTCTCCAGGGAAGTTAAAAGCTAGTGTTTCCTGGGAAGTTATCTGCTAGTGTCCCAGCATAAGTTGTCTGCTAGTGACCCTGGGGAAGTTATATGCTTGTATCAGAGGGGAAGTTATATGCTAGGCTCAGCCAAGATTTATAAATGATGTTATGAAAGTTATCTATCTTAAACCAGAAACACTTTTACCAGTTTGATCTACACAAGTTGTATAAGCCTGAAGATATATATAAAATGTGGTTAAACAGAGATATTTCTCATTTTCAAATAAACATAGTAACAAGCAATTCAAACTACAAATAAAGTGATAATATATGTTCTGCCACTTAACTCCTGGTCTTATACTAGTCCTAACATCTCACTTGGCCTGTAAACAAAATATTGTCAAGTGTTACACTGAAACAAAAATGTTGGTTATTTGTTTCTTTTAATGGCACACTGAACTTATTTAGCCAAGGAAATGGACCTAATCTGGGCTGGACTGGACAGAGATTAAATTCAGGATTACAAATTTTATGCTCCACCAACTGAGCTAATCTGGCTTTCTTGAAAAACATCACATCATGATATGCACCCCAAATCTGCTAACTCGGAGGGATTTTTCCTTGCCAAATTAAAGCCAGTCATGGGGTTTAACAAAAAAAATACCCATTATCAACTGAGACTACAATTACTTGACAAAAACTGAAATAATGGAGGGTAGATGCTACAGCTGTATATGCTTGGTAGATTTAAGCTCATGGAAACATTTTGGGATGAAAATATTTTTTCATGATGGTAAAGTAGTTACAAACATTCCACAAAGATGAACCACTTCCAAACTGTGTGTGGGCATACACAGGAAGCTGTGATGGGGATATAAATTGGCAAGTCAATAGAACTGATGATTTAACTGAGGGAAATGGGAGGGGGGGGGTAGGGATGGTAGAGCTTCTGTTTCTTGTTGTCTCAAATTTAATGTCAATTTTACATAATGACTATATTATGCACTGTGTAGACCTGGACAGCTTCACTAAAAGGCTCTTTTCAGTTTTGTATCCCTTGACTAGGATGTCTTTGGAGACCTCAGAAGAAGTACAGCATTAGGAGTCAAGCCACTGGCTTCCAGGGTCTTGGCATTTTCATCATGGACTCTGTTTGGGTAAGCAGACATTATCTGATATGCACCTGATCCAGGACCCCTGAAAGATCCAAAACAGCAAAGTCATCCCCAGTTAAATGTAGATATCATTGTTCAATGAAACTACCTGTAAATGAAAGAGCTGATTTACCACAAGAGAAACAACTCCAACATCCACGACAGAAACACAAAAAAGAAAGGCAGTGGGGGTTTATGAAATATAAGCAAGTTAGGAAAGTCACCAAATACATGTCATGCTCTTCATCAAAGCATTTTGTTGTAAAATATGTGACTTTGATACCAGGGTCAAAAGGTTGAGTGAGATGGTTGCAGAGTGAATTGTCTCAACTTATAATGCATCATCCTCAATACAAACAAAATCTGTCATGGGTGGGGTGGGGTGGGGTTTACAAACTATAAACAAAATCTGTCATGGGGGTGGGGTTTTCAAACTTTAAGGAAATTGAAATACTTGAACCAAAACATTAACACAAATTTTCAGTGACTGTGACTTTGACATGACCCCAAATTTAAGGATGCAGGTATGTGTGTCGCAGAATAATTGGTCTTTGCTTCATAATAATTAATAAAAAAAAAACAAAAGCCATCAAGGAGTTTAGGAAATGTCAGCAATTATTTATTTTTAAACTAACCCCTTAACTTAGATTTTCTATTACTGTGCCCCAGACCTCAAAGGAAACAATATAAGTGGGTGTGTTGCAGAACAAATTGCATTAACTTCATAATGATTCGTCCCATTAAGGGGTTTGGGAAATGTATCCATTGATGAACTTTAACCTAAACCTTAATGCAAATTTTCCTTAACTGACTTTGGCAAGGTCAAAGTCAAGAGAGTGAACATATCACAGAATGAACTGTCTCAGCTTTGTTCTTAGTGATTCATGTCAATCTAGAGTGAACATATCACAGAATGAACTGTCTTAGCTTCAATCTTAGTGATTCATGTCAATTGACTATTGAAAGTTGGGGAGCTTGGGAATTGAAAAAAAAAACACAAAAAACTCCAATGAATATAAAAAAAATGGAGGAGCTGTGGAAATCGCAATAAATACATAACATCAGCTGATCTGAAATTCTGTGCAGTTATTGTTAAACCCTTCCTTTATCATCGAGTGCAATGTACTATGCTAGAGATGTAACCAGAGTCTATTCAGCAATTACATAGCTTATCTTTATGCAACTTTTAGTAGTCCCCAGTAACCACTGAAAGCATTAACATGCAGAAAATAAATTCTGATAATGTGATCCTGACAGAAATATGTTAGGTCTGTTTGTAACTAAAATTTGAACATTTTTAGAAGTTATCATAACAATTTAACATAGCTTGTAATTTGCACAATACAGCTTATATTGTAATGACATATATGTAAACCACTTACATACATGCATACATACATACATACCTACCAATGTACATACATACATACATACATACATAAAAACTAAGATAGGGTATAAAAGACAAAACAATATAAACAAAATTTCTTTTCAATGATATTAAAGTTGAAGTACTAAAATGAGTTGTTAAAAAACCAAAAGTTTTGCTTTTACATTTTATGATAAAATCATTTTTTGAAATCTGATTCAGATGTTATTATCATTTCCACCCCTAGAAGCCAGATTTTACTGGGTGAAAGTCGTTGTCTTTGAATAACCTTGAAGTGACCAGCCAGTATTAACAGCATACTTCATGCATTAATAATCACCTTGATTAGCCACTACAACTGAGACCTCACATGTAAAGCATGCAGTCCACTTGTTCAACTCCATGAGTCATTCACATGCACAACAGAGTTAACATGCTGATGGTAGCATATCAAAATATACAGACATTAATATGGAAAGTTTACCTTTGAATAAATGCATTGTTTAATCCTACTTCCAATCTACTTTCTATGTAGACTGGGATGTATATGACTCTGAAGAATCTATGTCATCATGAGCAATACACAAATACTGAATGTATGTTAGTAAAGCACAAATGTTGGTCACAGTGACCTTCTTTGTTTATCAATCAATTATCAAGGGTGGATGCATCCAGTTAGGTGGATGAATTCCATTATCAAGTGTTATGATTAAAACAGAAATAGTATACACACAAAATAGCATGAAAGGTATAAAAAAAATTTAAGATGCATCCCCTCACCAACTTTCTTGCTCCAACTCGTGTGGTCATGAGCTAAATGTACAACTTTAACTCGAACAACCCAAGATGACATACAGATTTCAATGAGCTTCTTTTGGTTCAAAAATGTGATACAAAATAGATACATATCTCATCAATTCATGATTATAGCATAAAAGTGCCTGAAAAAATAATGAAAATAAAATTTAATCCAAGTCATTAAAGCATAAAACATGAGTCACAATGACCTACTACAAAATGAGGGAGTAGTTCTCATCAAGATGCATCCTCTCACCAAGTTTCGTGATTACTGGATAGGGTAGTATGTAGCAAAATGCAAAAAAAACCAAAAACAAAACAAAACAAAACAGACATGGTCATGAGCTAAATTCCAAACCTAAACCAGTGAAATGTAAGTCATAATGACCTTTTTTGTTAGGCTGTGGTACCACAACAGATGTATTCAATCATGAAGTTTAATGAAGAACAGTAAAAGAACACATCATCTAACCAAAGTCAGTGAGGCATGAAATATGGAATGTAATGACCTGTTTTTGTGTTAAAGGTGGAGTACACATCAAGATGAATTCCTTTCCATGATTCCAGGTATGAGAGTATGTATACAGGATGTAAGAAAATTATGTGGTCATGAGCTAAATGCAAAAACTAACACAAGCCAGAAAATTTTTGAAACTAACCAAAAGCCAGAAAATTTGTCAAATGTAGTTCACAGTGACCATCTTCTGCGTGATGGTATGAACAGAGATGCATACAATAATCTAGTTTGCTCATTCTAGCATTTACAGTGCTTGAAAGTGAACCCAAGTCAGTGAAGCATGAATAGGTCAATGTGACTAAGGCTGTAGTACACATCTAGTTCAATTCCCACACCAAGTTACATGATTCCAGTACATGTATGTAAAACATTAGCACTCACCATTGGTTAGGTGCTATGAAATCTACTCCAAACTGTATCATGGGACCTATGAAGAAAGAATGGTTGCACTGAGATTGCACATATGTACATGTTTTTACCTGTGTGGACACAGACAGCAAGCATGATACAATAGCCACTTCATAGATACAAGCTAAATATCTGAAACTGAATAATACCTTTGTTGGTCCAGATACTTCCTTAAATCCCCAATAGTCTCATGGAATCTCATCTTGACGATATAGGTGTGATTCCCTGTTTCCGATTTGATTCTCAGAGTTGTAATATCCCTTGGTGTGTATGGCCTCTTTTCTGTTGTCTCCAACCTGCAACAGGGACAAATAAAACAGTGCCACTTTATTTTAGCATCATGATAATAATGTCACACTGTACCATATCACCTTACAGTAAATTCATTGAGTAGCACAAAGTTCCTGTGTTCTGTACAACAGATCTGTACAAAGTCCCCAGAGTTCTGTACAACAGATTAGCACAAAGTCCCCAGAATTCTGTATAACAGATTAGTGCAAAGTCCATAGAATACAGAATCTGAAAATGTTTAAATTAAATTTATCAAACTCATTCAATGACACACTATGCCCAATGCTGCAATCCAGTCAGGACACATAATAATGTTCATCAAATTTCATAACTTTCATACCAAATGAACACTTATGTAAGATCCCCAACAAAGAGAAAACTGAAATCCATACATGCATATGTTTATTAAATCTCCTACTATAGCAACAGTAATATAGTGAGGAATTTTGCAGATACCATGAACTTTATGGCATAAGAACATGGGGCAAGAACAAGTACCATCAATGAGACATTATATGACTGCTCTGTGTTTAAAAGTTCTGTACACAGACATCTGTATGAATGGCTAACTCTGGACAGTACTCTGTATGAATGGCTAACTCTGGACAGTACTAAGGGCTCTTAGTAATCTTCACCATTACCTTTTGATTCAAAAAGCATTAGCTTTCTTTCTTGCCCAAAAATGCAAACCATTTGTGAATTGAGTTGAATGAGGAAGATGAATAAAACAATTGTCTCTTTTGTTTCAAAGAAGTTATTTGACAGAAACGTCATCCCTTGTTGTGTGTCAGTGTGACCTTGACCTCAGATGTCTTGTTCCAAAATCAATTGGTTTCTTAAGTCTTGCCCCATGTTATAAGCCATCCATAAAATATGGTCAATGTATGTGGTTCAAACATTACTGTGTGGAAACCAATATGTCCGTCATGGAGTTATCATAACCTTGCAATTTTGTACTTTCAACAGGTGTCCTTTACATATTAAGTGCAGGCCATCCACAAAGTTTGTTAAAGAAATGTAGGAAAAAAAGCTCCTGTTTGAAAACCATTTTTCTTCAAGTCACTGTGACCCTGACATTGCAACATTTTCATCCCAAAATTGATACTTGTCTTCCTTACCCCAAAAGCCAGCTATCCATTTTATCAAGGTACATGGCCTGTGGAAACAATTTTCTTTATGGAGTCAAAATAACATTAACCTCCGACCTTATGATCACAAATCACTAGATATCTTTTGTACCCAAAGCTGTAAGCAATCCCAATAGTTTGGTTAAGGTGCATGGTCTAGAAGCTTCTGTGCAGAAACCAATTTACTAGAGTGATTTTTTTTTTTCTTACCCAACATTAAAAGGCTTTTATCATATAATGAGAGCATGTCATCCTCAATGTTGACTGTGTTTTCTACAACTAATGTAACTATGCCAGACCCATTTTTCAACATTGGTCACAGTTACACTGATCTTTAACCTTTAAAATAAAACAGAAAAATACTGTATCCTAGTTTTCTGGTAACAAGACTGACATGGACAAATAAAACCAGTTCACTTAAGAACAATAATTTAACTTCTTAAATTTTTACAAAGCATGAAATGGACACTGATACCCTATTTTTTATTTTATCTTAGCTTTAGAGCAGAGCATAGGAACATCAAAGTGATTTTACTAATCTTATTTTCAGAACCAGACAACATAACACAGGTTTGGTTCATTAGTCCTAACCATTATATAATCACACCAAAACCTCTGTACTTTTTATCAAAGCAATTTGTAAAGAGAAACTAACCCCTCTCCCCAAAGATACTAATGATAGACTTGATAATTCAGTAATGAACAAAAATATTGAATTTAGCCTTCAAATAAAACATGGAAAATCTCTTGTGCAGGTCATGGTACAATTATTGAAATGGGTTTGCTTCAGAACATGACATCTAGTAAACAGATGGATAAATGAAGTCACTAATATTATCAAGTTACCTAATACTCATGCTGTTAGGAATTTATTTATTTGCTTTACTTTATGTCTATATTTATTATTTATACATTTGTTTATGGAGGAAAATTCCATGGAAGATACAAGGATATGTCTCCATTTTTGCGATTTTCAAGTATTTAGCTGATTTTGAAGAAGTATATCTAATAAATTAAAAATGTGCACACCAAATTATTCATAAAGGGCATTGTATAAAAATTAGAATGAAACTTATTTATTTTTTAAAGAGTTTGAATTTTTTTAGATTAACTGTATTTTGTATCATGAATTTTGTGTGAACCTTGTATAATAAACATAAAATTGTAGGAAACTGATAATAAACTTTATATGGGCTATCAGTATACTGTCTTCATTGTGAATGATATTTTAATTAATGAAAAACTTTATATGGGCTATCAGTATACTGTCTTCACTGTGAATGATATACTGTCTTCACTGTGAATGATATTTTAATTAATGAAAAACTTTATATGGGCTATTAGTATACTGTCTTCACTGTGAATGATATTTTAATTAATGAAAAACTTTATATGGGCTACCAGTATATTGTTTTTACTGTTATTTTCTTCAATGTGAATGATGTTTTAATTAATGCTGAACTTGATATGAGCTACCATTGTATTGTTGTCTCCTGTGATTAATATTTCAGAAATTCATCGTATTCACCAAATATGCTCATTAAGACTTGCAATTTGATTTACTCTGTGATAAAGACTTTTATTCTTCTTGAAGATGATTATGTCTATGTTGTTTCTGTTGTTGAAACTAAAAACATCCTAAAAATAACTTACCTTTTTTTCATTTCTTGTAACACATTTGTCTCTATCAAGGTGACATTGGTAGGACTTTCCTTTGGACCCTGTAACAAGTTCAACAACATACTTTAGTACATACCTATTAAATCTTACCTGGTTGACATTGATGTTCAGTCTGTATTTCTGTATTGCATAACCAGAATGGATCTTTTTAAGTGTTTTCACTTATGTCCACATTTCAATATTCTGAGATGCACCAAATAAAATGTAAAAATAAATTCCAAATTGTTTTGATTTCTATTCACACTTCATGGTCAAATATATCTTGGAAGCATGTAATAAATAGAAAACTGCATAAATTTGTTTGTTCCAAGTCAGGGGAAAGAACTTGTTTGATAAACTGTATGAAGGTCTTGGCCTGACAGCCACAACATAGCCGTAAGTTATATCAAACTTGTTCTTTTTCTTTGTGTAATAATGTGCCTTCAACTGTGAAGAAAACAGACCCAAATCTGACAAGCTTAAAGCTCTGGAATATCAGGGTCTCTCATGTTTTGTTTTACTTATAATTTTAAGGGATCAGTACAAGCTCTGATCTGCAAGCTTATCTGCAATAGGTCCATGCTATTAGTATATGCATTTTGAGTGAACATTACATACATAGAAAAAAAATTCGTATTTTCCATGGCATTCTGGGATTGATTTTCCAGGGAAGAAATGTAAGGCTGGTCTACACCTAGAGTTTTCTCCAGGTTTGCAGGCTTCCAAAGACTTTGAGAACGGATGCTTCCAGTCCATTCCTGCAACATATCAACCATGCGGAGTCAAAGCAACAAAACCAATATTTCTTAACCTTAACTTTCAAAGACATACTGGGAGTCACCAGGCTCCATTTAGTAACAATTCCTTTCAATGTTTTAATTAGACTTGAGGCATTAGAATGGTCAAAGTTAAAAACAGGATTTGGAAACTGTGTTATTCTATCTGAATAGCAAGTGTCCAGACCTGGCTATAAAAACAACCAGGCATGTAACTGACCAGTTGGGTGCCTTTTCATTACAAAATCCCAAGGGAAAATGACACTGCTCAGATTATCCTCCTTTTCTACCCATCATGTCCTTAAATAAGACTTACAATTCATGCACTCATGGAGTCCAGGCTTAATTTTAAGTCAGTTTAAGTCCTATTCTATTGTGTCCAGTATTGCCTATGCTGTGGACAGTGTCAAATGCCGTGCTATGTGCATGTCAAATCAAAGACTGTTACCTTTAAAGTTTCACCAATGGATCCCCTTATATCTATGATTTTGCCTTCTTTGATGACTGATTTTGGAAGTTTATTGAGAAACTGCTCAACAGTCAACTGTGGACCTGAAATATCAGGAGAAAGAAAAGCAAGAAACATTTGAAAAATGAGAAATGAAGCTATCAGAGTACATTTTTTGTAACAAGCAATTACTCTGAAAATAAATGTATATTTTTTTAATTTAATACATTGATTGTTTCTGCTTTATTTGTGGCCATTATCATTAATAAACTTCCATTTGTATAGCAAATCAAGTGGGGTATGCAGTTCACTTTGTAAGGGTCTTTTAAATCAATGAAACGTTCATCAAATACTTAATAAACATGTAAATATGTAGCAAATTAACTTTATAACACAGGATATGAATACCACAGTTATTGTATATCTTGGAATGGGTAAAACAAAATTTATATTTCTTTGTCCCAAAACTCATGAATTATTAAAAACTGACCTGGAAATTTTTTTAAAAAGCTTTGTAAAATTAGAAATTACTGATATCCCCATTTTCACTGATGTATGTAACCATGCCCAATGCAGTCGAAAAGCAATGCAAACATCTGACAAAGTTTATCTTTCAAAATGATAAAATACAATAAAATCTGGACCAAAATAGTTAGGTCATGTTTCTATAAGTGTGATTATATCTGTTTGTTATACAATATGTGTCAGTGTAAGATATGTGTGTTTAGCTGACTGGGAAGGCCAGTAAAACAATTTAACATGGGGTAAATCCAGTAATCTACTATAGATGTTCGATTACTGTCTTGCATAACAGCTTCTATAGACATCATATGACACGTCTTTAGTTTTCAGCATATTGGCCTACTGATTTATCTCCATTGAGAGGGAGGCTTTTGAGCACTGACTGGGGACAATGCAATGAAGAATGGCATTCGTAGATAAATGAATCTATGAAATTGATAATTCAAATAAAAGCAATTCTTCAAAAGGCAGGATGATGTAATGTATTGTTAAATAAGAGAAATGATAAAATTAGTTATATATTAAATTATAACTGATTGGAATTGGAAATATATTTCTAAAGTTTCCTAAATAAAGTGTACTTAACTATCTTGAAATTAAAGATATCAAGTCATAAATTACCTGCTCAAACTTGTCAATGGAATAAAATTCATACAAAGAAGGAAAAGATATCAAATGTTAAAATAATGTTTTGGTGACGAGTTCCATTACTTCTCTGCATGTAAATTCTTCAAGGAGGCTAGACTGAATTTGATTAAGAAGTACTAGAACGAAATACTAGTGAAAAATTTAAGCATATTCAATGGCAAGATTATGAAACTGAATAGAGGACTGGATAGTCACCTACGCTGATTTCACATTTGCAACTCTTATACATATTAAGGGAAACATATCAAAAAACATTTTCATTTCAATCATTGATCACTATTCTTTAAATGCTTCCTGGCTTATAATCTCTAGATAATTGAGTATCTCTATCATTGCCTGTCTCCTAGTGTTACCTCCCTTCTCCCAGTTGCTTATACTATACCATGAAGGCTTTGTATATAATAGAACTTTGACCGTATTTCACTCATTTGCCTTTTATGTATGGCTGAATTATGCATTGCCTTGATCTTTGCGAGAAGATTTATTATCATAACAAAGAATGCTGACCAACAATTATTTAAAGGGGTCTCCATTTCAAAGGAAATTTCAGCAGATAAGATGTTCTGACATTATTCAGTCTATCTCTTGTAAACAAATGAAAGAAAATCAATCTAAAACCATACTTATTCACATCTCATGGAGAAATAGTATTTACTAAATATATGGAAATAAAATAGTAAATGTCTGGGGTTGCTTAGATTTGTATATTTCTGGGGTTACAGTTGCTTAAATTAACAATGTGATGGATTATGGGTATCAATAGTCCCCGGAAGTTGAGGTGCCATGGTTGGCATGCGCACTGACTAGACAGAAGAGTTCCAATCCAAGGGAAGTAAATTAGTTTCTGAAAAGGCCTATAGCACCTTACATATATTATCCAGAGAAAGATTTACGATAGCTCTGTAACTTCTCTGTTACAGGAATTTTCAGTACCAAAACTTTAACAAATGGGTTGAAGTCCTGCATCCAGAAAGTGTAAAAAAAAGAGTTTACTGGGACTTTAGCCACAAACCTATGTTTACATTCTGAACCAAAGAAGTTGTACACTACTTAAATAAAGCCAACAAATAGGAAAACAAATGTAAAAACATTTTTCACAAAACAAAAAAAGAACTGCACCTATTCATTATTATAACAGACAATAACATTACAAGCACTATAAATATTAATACCAAGTCAATCAACCGTTTAAATTACAAGCACTATAAATATTAATACCAAGTCAATACAAGCATTATAAATATTAATACCAAGTCAATCAACTGTTTAAATTACAAGTACTATAAATATTAATACCAAGTCAATCAACCATTTAAATTACAAGCACTATAAATATTAATACCAAGTCAATCAACCGTTTAAATTACAAGCACTATAAATATTAATACCAAGTCAATCAACCGTTTAAATTACAAGCACTATAAATATTAATACCAAGTCAATCAACCGTTTAAATTACAAGCACCATAAATATTAATACCAAGTCAATCAACTGTTTAAATTACAAGCAACCATTTAAATTACAAGCACTATAAATATTAATACCAAGTCAATCAACCGTTTAAATTACAAGCAACCATTTAAATTACAAGCACTATAAATATTAATACCAAGTCAATCAACCGTTTAAATTACAAGCACTGTAAATATTAATACCAAGTCAATCAACTGTTTAAATTACAAGCACTATATATATTAATACCAAGTCAATCAACCGTTTAAATTACAAGCAACCATTTAAATTACAAGCACTATGAATATTAATATCAAGTCAATCAACCGTTTAAATTACAAGCACTATAAATATTAATACCAAGTCAATCAACCATTTAAATTACAAGCATTATAAATATTAATACCACCAAGTCAATCAACCATTTAAATTACAAGCACTATAAATATTAATACCAAGTCAATCAACCGTTTAAATTACAAGCACTATAAATATTAATACCACCAAGTCAATCAACTGTTTAAATTACAAGCACTATAAATATTAATACCAAGTCAATCAACCATTTAAATTACAAGCACTATAAATATTAATACCAAGTCAATCAACTGTTTAAATTACAAGCACTATAAATATTAATACCAAGTCAATCAACTGTTTAAATTACAAGCACCATAAATATTAATACCAAGTCAATCAACCATTTAAATTACAAGCAACCATTTAAATTACAAGCACTATAAATATTAATACCAAGTCAATCAACCATTTAAATTACAAGCACTACAAATATTAATACCAAGTCAATCAACCGTTTAAATTACAAGCACTATAAATATTAATACCAAGTCAATCAACCCTTTAAATTACAAGCACTATAAATATTGATACCAAGTCAATCAACCATTTAAATTACAAGCACTGTAAATATTAATACCAAGTCAATCAACCATTTAAATTACAAGCACTATAAATATTAATACCAAGTCAATCAACCATTTAAATTACAAGCGCTATAAATATTAATACCAAGTCAATCAACCGTTAAAATTACAAGCACTATAAATATTAATACCAAGTCAATCAACCATTTAAATTACAAGCACTGTAAATATTAATACCAAGTCAATCAACCGTTTAAATTACAAGCACTATAAACATTAATACCAAGTCAATCAACCGTTTAAATTACAAGCAACCATTTAAATTACAAGCACTATAAATATTAATACCAAGTCAATCAACCATTTAAATTACAAGCACTATAAATATTAATACCAAGTCAATCAACCATTTAAATTACAAGCACCATAAACATTAATACCAAGTCAATCAACCGTTTAAATTACAAGCAACCATTTAAATTACAAGCACTATAAATATTAATACCAAGTCAATCAAACATTTAAATTACAAGCACTATAAACATTAATACCAAGTCAATCAACCATTTAAATTACAAGCACTATAAACATTAATACCAAGTCAATCAACCATTTAAATTACAAGCACTATAAATATTAATACCAAGTCAATCAACCATTTAAATTACAAGCACTATAAATATTAATACCAAGTCAATCAACCATTTAAATTACAAGCACTATAAACATTAATACCAAGTCAATCAACCATTTAAATTACAAGCACTATAAATATTAACACCAAGTCAATCAACCATTTAAATTACAAGCACTATAA
>JAECUM010030518.1:0-26917 GCA_016617855.1 Megalonaias nervosa | reverse complement strand
AAAAAAAAAAAAAAAAAAAACCGGCGACACAATGACAGAACACTTATTTATGTCAAATCAACGAGTTCTAGGTTTAGAAACAAATTATCCGCCAATAAATGTTGTTGATACACAAGCTGTTAGTTATGCACAACTAAAATCTGTTGACGATAACAAACTATCACTGACAGGAGGAACTTTAAGCGGTAACTTGGACATGTCAGGAAAATGGGTTGTAGGCTTGGAAACCGCATATCCACCAAGAAACTTAGATCAAACCCAAGCGGTAAGTTATTTTAGTTGAAATATGTGGATAATAACAAGCTTGGCAAAACCGGTGGAACCGTTACAGGTCAAGTAAAATAATTATTGGGTTGGAAATCGAATATCCACCAGCAAATGTTGATAATACAGAAGCTGCAAGTTATGCGCAACTAAAATCCGTCGACGATAATAAACTTAACAAGGCCGGCGACACAATGACAGGTAACCTTGTAATGAGCAATCATTCAAAAATAACTGGATTACCAACAACTTCACTAGCACCAGCTAATGAGACTGATGTTATGAGTTACGCTCAGTTAAAAAAAGAACTCACCCCGTATTTTAAACAATCCGGTGGACCAATATCAGGTAACATAAATATGAGAGACAAAAAAATAACAACAACATATGTTCCAGTTAACCATAATGATCTAACGAATAAAGCATACGTTGACAGTTTATCCGGTGGTGGTATAAAACGAACCAAAAACAATGTTGGGTATATTCAAACACTTTTTAAGGCAACTGATAACCGAGTTGGATTTGAGGTAAGCGCATCATCATATTATCCTGAAAATTAGCCTCATTACGCTTTCTCTGATAGATAAGAATGGGCTAATAACGGAGAAGTTGAAAATGTTTGGATTAAAATTAAATGTCCCATTGACCTTGCAATTTGGCAATTTCATTTGGGAGGTCGATTAAACTCCAGTGTTGGTCGAATTTATAATTGGCAATGGGAAGGATCTAACAATGATATAGATTGGGTAATATTGTATAGTACAACAGACATTTATATTTCAACAACACAACATTTTACTATTCCAACCGCAAATATTGTTAACAAGTACTTGTATTTCCGACTTTATGTTATCTCTGCTGAACATCCGTTTCCAGGACTGACAGCATTTCAAATATACACACTTGATGATCAGATTTAATCTAACATTGTAAAATAAATGTCACAAATACATACATTGCGAGAAAATTTTATGATAATATTTTTAACCCCAAAATAGATGTTGGGGAAAAATCGTTATCAGCACGTGTGATAAATACTAGGAAAAAAAATTTCAATTCCAATGATAAACTCTCCATTGTCAGAAAAAGAAAAAAAAATATTCTCGTTATGCATATGCGAGGACCACAACTACTTAAAGCAATAAGAGACTTTGATATTATAAGCTGTTACTGCCATCCTGATGATTGTATAGAAGAAAATAAACAAATTGAAATCCTGCTAGAAAAAATATTGCTCGAGCTCAATTTTGAAAATCTAGATTTGATTATAAAATCGAACTTAATAGAAAAACGAGCTTATGGTGAAAGAGTAGATTTAAAAGAATGAATAAACAATATCATGATGATCTCGACAAACTAGCGGAATCTAAGATAAAAGGAATAAAACGAAACAAGGAGTTATACAATAGTTTTTCAAAACGAAAAATTTTTAAACATCTCGGCATGTACTACCACGACAAGGAAACCCTAGTTAAAGTTGTTAGAATGACGCCGGATACGGAGTTAATTATAAAAGCATACTCAAACGCACTCCTACCAATGGTGCGTAAAAAAACCCACAGAATTTTACCCGATTACTGTTAACAAATCTCTAGCAATAATCAAAGATTTTGACAATGAAATATGTGATCTTAGCGATGATGAGCGAGAAAAGATTTTTGAGGAAGTCAATCAAACAATATTTGGTGTAGGGATTGGTCATTATTACGATATAGGTGAAGAACATGATGTTCCACGTCCATCACTCCAACAGTTTAGACAATTGTCATTGCGAAATTATTACAATGAAGTCGAGAAAATATTCACAAAACAATACGAAACATTGTGGCTTAAAGTAAATACTTTTACTCAAATTACCTTACTTGGAAGAAAATCACTCCAAAAAGTAATGCTTATAAATTTCGTAGTCGCATATCCAACTATCGGACAATATCTTGTCCTCAAAAATTTTACTTTGAATCAAATAAGCTTGGTACTTCTGTTTATTGATGAAACAGAAAGAGAATACAGTAATTTGGTGAATGAAACAGATTTGTATGAACGTGAAGTAGAAAACACGTTTGATTCCTACAGTTGTTTAAAGAAAAATGAGGTATTGCCAGATGAACGATATAAGGATACTTCGCCTGATGTTTATGACAAGTACAGAGATTTTATAGATGATCCTAACAGTAATAAGTTCCGTGAGTTTCTTGATTCGATTGTTGATGCTAGAGTTTTAAATATTATATAAAACTGTAAGCAAATATTGTATAATGAAAAAAAACAGATCATCAATTTCAATCATATTTCAGAAGAAATTCCAAAACAAGATGTTGACGTTCTAATGCAATATTACAGATATTATCATACAAACCTTTAGTGTGTAAAACAATGTTACAAGTATTACAGTAGAATATTTCGAGTAATATCATATTTACCACTGCTCATGACAAGCTCTGGTATAATTTCAAGTGGAGCATCATTAAACCCGTTTTTATTAATAATCTCTGGTGTTGGTGTTTCTCTTTCAACGGCGTGTAAAAAACTTGAGCCTCGACCTGAGATTAAAAAAAGTGCTTGTAAAACAGAGAGTATCACTTACAAAAAATTACTTGATCAGATACGATCTTATTTGCGAGGTGTGCAATATGATATGGACGACTTAACACGGGAGTTCTGTATTATTGACACTATGTTAACAGATATTCTGCCAATGAGAGTTAGCAAATACGAAAATAATTTTCATAAATCATAGCTGTAACAGCACTGTATATAATCTTGCGTAAATTCCATATAGTTATTGATTTCCAACTATACAATGTACAGCAACAGCTGTTCACAACAACATCCGGCAGATTTATTTTTGATCCACACACTACAGTTTATCCAATAATGTTTTTAGTAATAGGTAATGAAATTCTTTAAAATCTCAGAAAGGACTTACCTGCTCAATTACAGATTCATTTGCTGAATGAAAACAGAGAATAATTTTGCCTGCCTTTTATAGCGTTATTCTGGAATTTCCATTACGTAATCTTTGAAATTTCCATTACGTACATTCTAGAATGTTCTTTGGAATTTCCATCACGTAATCTTTGGAATTTCCATTACGTACTTTTTAGAACAGATGGGAAAATAAAAGAGAGTCTCTGTAATATGATACATTTCCCTGATCGATAAATTATTAGCCGTCGTCTTGTCTATAGTATCTGAGGCAGATGTCACTTGGATAAGGGATAGGTGGTGGGTAGGGGCCTCTGAGATAGGGAATTTATACCTGCTTTGGGGGAGAGGGGGGTCTCTGAGATAGAAACGTCATATTCCTTTACTACTATTTCTCCTAAAACCATCATCTTCCTCATACATGTCATGATCAAATCTCTTGTTCCTTTATTGGTCACCTTCTTATTAATTGCAGAAAGAACACAAATGAATAAAAGCACAACAAATCGACGAAGCTTGTTCAGATAATAATAAACTTGATAATAATAATAATAATAATAATAATAATAATAATAATAATAATAATAATAACAATAATAATAATAGAGCGAAGATATTTGAAATTCCCATGATTTAATCTCCAGGATAACGAATAATGCTAACATCCTAACTTACATGCTTCAATTACAATAACCAATGTCACAGTCTGAGAAGCTCTTGTGGGATTTGACTGCTTGCAATATGTACGTATGCATGTTCCTGAGATATATATATATATATATATATATATATATATATATATATATATATATATATATATATATATATAAGCAATACTTATATATATATATATATATATATATATACTCCATATATATATATATATATATATATATATAATAATAATAATAAGGAGATGCATACATACCCTTTAAATATACTACTTCTAATTTCTATAGCATCCACTGAATATCCTAACCATGGAAGACACAAAAAATATAGAGTGGTTATCAATTGCTATACGTACAACGTTAAGGAGAAGCTTGAAAAAGGTAGCATTCAACAGCTTCAATAGCACCTGTTCCGATGTTCAACAATCTCATACTTTCCGAGAAAACAAGCTAGGATAACATACGCATGTGTTTCTTGAGTCTCTGCACAGTCTGTTGCTAATTTCGGAACATCATCCTTCCATAATTCATTTCCGCAGACAAAATATATTCTGTAATTACTTGTTTCCTCGTGTTATTGCTTTGTATTTATCTACAGTATTATACGTTTAAGACATACAATTGCAGATGAAAGGGAGATAATGACTGTTATACCATTGTACACTGTGAAGGAATTTCGTCCCTTGTCCGTGTACTTTCTTTTTTTGACCGCATTCTTGCTCAACCAAGGGCGACTGTGCAACTTATGACCAGATATTTCGTCTGATCTAGAAGATCCACTCATCTAGTTTGTTCAAAAAAATATGAAAGAAAAGTGGCTAATGGATTGCAGGGATATAGGTCTTGGATCTTTTCAGCTAAAAAAAAACACTCGTATACATTCTATCTTTCTGTATTGTTTCCCACGAAATCTCTATTTAAATTTACATGTTGTAATAGAGAAGGAACAAGGTTGTGACATGCAGTGCAATATAAACAGGATAACTGGGATACACAGAATATTGATGGTTACGGTTTTAAATCTTTTCTATGAGCTCTTTGAATACCAAGACAATGCGCGAGGCGTATTTTTAACACATGTAGATTACCAAGTTGATTCTATTTATAGGTATATTGTGTGGTATTTTTAGAAACTATATATAATAACTCTCGCATAATCATTGTATTCAAATATGAAAAGCTATCATGCTACTCCATGTATTTCTCGGCATTTATGTACGACTCGCATGACACTGTATCTGAGGTCCGGAGAATTTGGGTTATCCATCTATTGACTATGCCCAATTCACATTTGACCTCATCCTTTTCTTTGCAATAAATAAATCTACACTCACATTAACCAATTTAGAATCATTTTATTTGAACATTCCTTCATAGATCTAACCTCTAGAATCTCATTCTTTGTCAGAATACGACAGAGTAATGCCCACTCAAACTGATACCTTATGCATTTCGAAAATGTCTCTTTTCCATACGAGTCTCGCTAATAACCTTTCAGGGCAAGCGTATATTATTATCCCATGTGTAAATTAAATTCTTATTCTGTACGTTCTCGATAAAAGTTAGAAAACCAAATAATATGTCTTAAAACCATCATCTTCCTCATCAGTGTCTGGATCAAATATCACGTTCCTTAATTGGTCACCTTGTTATTAATTGCAGAAAGAAAAATACCAAAAGAAAAACAACCAATTGAAAATGTTTGTTCAAATAATAAAAATAATAATAATAATAATAATACGGATATGTCTGATATTCCCTTTTTCAATCTGCAGGCTCATAAAGAATCGTAAGACCATAACTAGCATAACAGAATTTCCACCCACCTGTTGTGGGACATGACTGCTTGAAATATGTATGTATATGTATATGTATGTATGTATGTTTTATATATATATATATATATATATATATATATATATATATATATATATATATATATATATATATATATATATATATATAAAGAACATACATACATATATATGTATATTAAGCAGATATATACATATATACCCCTACATGCAATCTAATCCTAAATTACATATCATCCACAGCATATCCTAACTATGGCAAACAACAAATAGTGTGTGGTTATCAATTTCTATACGTACAACGTTAAAGACAAGCTTAAAAAAGGCAGCATTCAAAAGCTTCAAAGAGAGGAATGACAAATATAAACAATCTTTTCAATACTTTAATGTAAACTTATACTCTGTATCTAACCATAAACGCTGCACCAACAAAGTTTGATAGTAGACATATTGTTTCTTTATTATTACAAGTTAGCAGTTGAGCGTATATATGTCTGCATTGCTTTTTCTAGAAGTAATTTTAATCACCTAATTCCTTTCAGAAATTATACCTTCATGGGTCTATGTCGCCCAACTGACACTCAACATTCAAAATTATTTCGCATCTATACTGGAGCAAGCTTGAAACATCGTTGTCACTTTTCAACTGTTAACTCGTTAGGTAGGATTTATATATAAGAATAAAAGGAATTCCGTGTTTTGAAACAATCTTTAGTAGGTTGTCATTATATAATTCACTGAAGTCATCTCATTTCATGTTTCTTCTTATTTCTTCCTGAGCTCTGCTTAACTTGCTGCAGCCATATATGTTCTCGCATCAATACGGCCGTCTTAAGTCTATTGCAGTGTTGTAGTTCAGCAATGCTTAAATAAGAGCCATTAGATTTTAGCACAACGCTTTACTATAAGATTGGTCAAAAACATGTCATCGTGTCATCTCATCCTTTCGTCCATGTCATTCGTTCCAGTGCGATGGTGCAACAATATTATAGCTATCAAACAAACAATCGTTATGCTAATCATTTTGGTCACATATAGTGATTAAAAATTACATCCACGCAGCCAATACAACGATTCACGATACACAGCTTAAGATAAGACACATTATAGATACACATTTCAACCAGGTGTTCATTTCTTCCTCAGGTCTCTCAATATTAAAGTGGTGCCATTGTATATCTGCTGACATCAGGGTTATTATTTCTAGTGGAGAAATTACAGACAGACCTAGAGTTTTCAATTTTGCTCATAAGCTATTCTTATCGATGACAAGAAAATACTAGTATTTCCCTTTAGGTATATGTGGATTTTAGTCAACCTTTTAGGCTATTTTATGCTGCTCCTTTGATCAGGTGCATGGTTGGCATTGATCACTAAGAACTCTGTCGTGCAACGCGTGAAGGATTTATCACATTTTATTAAGAGTTTCTTATGATCAATAAAATTTAACAAGCATAAATGTTATATTCAAAACAGAAGTACGGATGCAATTCCCTCCTGTGTTCTGGCTACATACGCCTCCAGTATATGTACTACCTGACACGTTATTCGCTTGTGGGAACGAGATGTTTGCGTTTTATACGGGATATTAATTGTTTCGACGAATATTTTTTATACATTTAAAAGTCATGGAATTATGTTCTATCACTTTTGTTTGGTTTGTTTCATTTGTTTTCTTATTCTGAAATTTAACTTTCGCTGCATATTATTTTATTAGATTATACACACCGATTCGAATAATTGGCTGTATTATAGCAACAACTTCACAGAGATGTATTTTCTCAATTTATATGTACACGTATCATCCCGTGAACTTGACATACATGCCGATGTACACACCCGAATACTCTTAGTCACAGCTGTTCGTCACAGATATCATACACTTCAACACCATAGTACATATATCTTACAATGAATCAGTTCATGTCGTTACAGACAATAATAATTTTGGCTAGACACTTGTCATCATCCTTCTTTGTACTCAGAGTCTTAATGAGCTTGCCGTTTGCTGACATCTGCTCCGAATTTGATGATTGGAGATCACAAGGGTAGAAGTTATCCTCCCTATCAGTATAAATGCCGAGTGGGCTCTTCATCTCTTTATCAGTGTAGGTAAACAAAAACATCCAGGATGTGTCGAGGCCGACCGTTCCTTGGCCACCATAATAAGATATGTATAACACTTGTCAGCTTTACATATTTTCACATAAAGTGGGCCTAATACCATCTCCTTTGGACAAACGGCTGCTCGTGCAGTTTTAATATACGTACGAGTGGTACGCAGTATCATGACATAATCGTAATCAGTATATGCCGTCATCATTAAATAAATCCTTGAAATCTGACCTACTCCAACTAAGTTGAAGTTATAAAGCAAAAACGAACGTGTGATGGAACTTTTCCAATTGTGTGCACTGCCATGGACTGTAAAGGTAGGACCATAAATGTTAAACTTAATACACAATGATTTATAATCATCCAAACTAAAAATATCAAATTGTTGTGAAAATATATAGCTCGTTCAAATGCTGGATTGAAATAGGTGAAGAATAATTCTGACTTGAAATTATAACCAAGTTAACATCTAATAGCGACTTTTCTAGTGGATCATATAAGATGAAAATGTCTCATACTGGATACTTTTCTCAGCACTTTTTGAACTTCAGACCGATCAATGTTACCTCAGAAACTGCTGAGAATAACCTAAACCAAACTTGTTTCCAGTGGTGTCCTTGACAGATTGATATTGGGAGAAGGAAAAGAGTTTCACAATACCGTACCCCAACAAGCAAGTTCAGATGACTTTTAACGCCACTTGCAATGCTGGGTTCAAACGCGTGTGCAATAATAAAATCTGGCTGTGAACTGTGTGACAGAGCTTTGGAGTTATTAGGAGGTCTTAAAGAGTAACTATATTTCTCTATCGCAGAGGTCATATAAGTAAACGTGTATAAAACGGAAAACATTAATCAATGACCTTAACCTTGAAAATGAAACCGTTGGCTGCGATACATGAGGTCTCAATTAATAATGGAACATTAGTGTACCATTATTCACCTCCATGCCTCGCACAGCCTCTTTAACAAATAAAACAGAAGCAAAATTAAAAATGAAATATGTATATCCCACACACATTAAAAACAGCATTGTTTTCAAAGTGTTCGCTTAAAGCAATTCAATATACTAATATTATTAGTTATGAAAGTGTGATCCTTTGTGCATTTTATTCAGATCGTAGTCATAATCTTTCAATGATGGAATAACATATTAATGGATCCTCCTCATATGAATAAATGATTTTTACCAATTCCACAACACGACTCCTCCGTCTTAATGACAATTATGGAAAAATACAAAATATAGTTGTACCTCTGTAAGATGATAATATTAAAAATGAACATTAATTTAACGATTAAAAACATTATTGAACAGACGTTGTATTTCAGGCTTTCCAAAGAAGAATTATTGTAAAACAGATAATTACGATGAAAATATTTGAGTATATCGTCTTTAATTCGGTTAAATTGAATTCGAAACATAAATATATCTCTTAAAACCATAACGAAGGCTACTAACAGACATAAACAAAGAATTAAATCTGGAACAATTTTCTGGTTATAGCATCAAAAGAACACCTCATGCTGATTTAAGTTTATTAGGGTACAGTGAAAGTCGCATAAGGGACTACCTAACGGATATAGAAATGTTGAACCTGGAGATGTTCTCCATTCACAACTGTCTTTTGGAGTATGTACTTAAGTGCTGAATAAGGCTCAAAACTTTTCTTACGTCGATAAATCTCGGACACTATGTTGTTTTCAGCAATTGTCTCACTGTAGCATGTCTTACATTGGTATATATCGTCAGAAAATAGCTGTTTGTAGTACATGACTTTAGCACATGCCTCACCGCAGATTACGTCTTTACAACATGGCAGACTGCTCCTGTCTTTAGCACATGGCTTTAGTATATTTCTTTAGTACATAGCCCGATGTGGCATGTTTCCTTAGCATATGACTGAATTTGCAAGATGTCTTTGCTGTACAACATGTCTTTAGCACGTGGATGATGATGGTGTATTTCTTTATCAAATGGCTGACTGTAGAATATGGCATTTTCAACTGATGATGCCTTACGCACAATTATATATATGTGTATATATATATGCAATGTTCCATACACATTAAGATCCATCAATTGTACAAGACCTATTCGTACCGTTATACCTATTGAGATGTTAAAAAATTTCATACTTTACGAGAAAATAAGCTAGGATAACATTTGAACGTGTTTCAGGAGTCCCTGTACCGTTTGTTGCTAATTTCATAACACCCATCCATCCATTATTAATATCTGGAGAAAAATATATTCTGTAATTCCAGGTTTCTTAATGTGTTTCTTTTTATAATCCCGTTGCATAGAAATGGTGATAATCACAATTACTTCATTATACACTGTTAAAGAATTGCATCCGTTGTCTATTTAATTTCATTTTTTTTTTATTGCATTTTTGTTCATCCAAGGGCGACTTTGGAAATTATGACCAGAAATTTCGTCTGATGTAAAAGATCCACACATCTCGTGTGTTGAAAAATATGAAGAAAAGTGGCTAAAGGATTCCAGAGAAGTGCTCGATTTATGAAACAAAAGAAACACTACGATACCCTCTACCTCTCTCTTTTGTTTCCCACGAAAATTAAATCTAAATTAACATATTGTAATAGAGATGTTGCAAGGTTATGACTTGCAGTACAATATAAACAGGATAATTGGGATCAACAGGATATTGATAGTTCAGGTTTTAAGTCCTTTCTACGGGCGCTTTCAAAACCATAACACTGCGCGAGGCCTATTTATAACACATGTAGATTACCAAGTCAATCCTATTTCTAAAGGTATATTGTGTTGTATTTGTAGAAGGTATCGGCGGTAACTCTTCCATATGTATTGTATTCAGATATGACAAACCATCATGCTACTCCATGCATTTATCAGCACATATATATGGCTCTCGAGTATTATATGTTTGAGGTCCGGAGAACTTGGGTTATCCATCTATTGACTATGCCCAATTCACATTTGACCTTATCATTTTGTTTCCTATTAATTAATCTACACTCACAGTAACCCGTTTAGCATCATTTAATTTGAAAAATCCTTCATGGATCTTACCGGTAGAATCTATATCTCTGTCACAATATGCCAGAGTTATCCCAAACAAACTGCTACCTTATTCATTTCGGAAAAGCCTCTTATCAATACATGCTTCGCTGAAAACCTTTCAGGGAAATCTTATATTATCATCTGATGTGTAAATTAATTATAATCATGCAGTTTATCGATCAAAGTTAGAAAACCAAGTAATTTCTCCTAAAACCATCATCTTCCTCATACATGTCAGGATCAAATTTCTCGTTCCTTTATTCGTCACTTTTTAATTAATTGCAGAAAGAAAACAAATGAATAAAAATAAAAACCACTGGCCGATGTTTGTTCACATAATAATAACAATTTTGATAATAATAATAATAATAATAATAATAAGAATAATAATAATAATAATAATAATAATCATAATAATAACAATAATAATAATAATAATAATAATAAATCGAAGATGTATGAAATTCCATTCATTTAATCTGCAAGATCACGAATAATGCTTACATCCTAAATAACATAGTTCAAGTATAATAATTAATGCCAGTCTTTGATGCCGTAGTTGGACCTGACTTCATCCAATATGTATGCATGTATGTTTGCATGTATGTATGTTCCATACATGTATCTATCTATCTATCTATCTATATATATATATATATATATATATATATATATATATATATATATATATATATATATATATATATTATATAGATAGATAGATAGATAGATAGATAGATAGATATATTATAAGGAGATACATCCATACATACATGCACACACACATATATACATACCCCTTTAAATATACTACTCCTAATTTCTATAGCATCCACTGTGTATCCTAACTATGGCAAACAACAAATATTGAGTGGTTATCAATTGTTATACATACAACGTTAAGGAGAAGCTTGAAAAAGGTAGCATTCAAGATTTTGAAAGAGAGGAATCACAAATATAAACAATCTTTACAAAAAATGAATGCAAGCTTATATTCTACCTCTAATCATAAACGCTGCACAAACGAAGTTTTATAGTAGACATATTGTTTCCTTAGTATTGCAAATTAGCAGTTGAGCGTACATACGTCTGCATTGCTTTTTCTAGAAGTAATTTTAATCACTTAATTCCTTTCCGAAATTATACCTTCATGAGTGTAAGTCGCCCAACTGACACTCAACATTGAAAATTATTTCGCATCTATACTGGAGCAGGCTTGAAACATCGTTGTCACTTTTCAACTGTTAACTCGTTAGGTAGGATTTATATATAAGAATAAAAGGAATTCGGTGTTTTGAACGGAAACAAAGATGACTACCAGAGGAACTGATGGACTAGCGTGCGTAAGGACACACATGTAATGTTCTCTCTTTCATCGAAATGGTTCGGAATGTGCATAAATTGGTACTAATAAAATAATATGCAGCGAAAGTTAAATTTCAGAATAAGAAAACAAATGAAACAAACGAATCAAATGTGTTATGACATAATTAGGATTATTGAAACATCTATGACGAAAAAGGCATTGAACAGAATCCATATCCAGTTTTATGTTTCCCCGTCATCCCACCCAGAGACCGAAACCAGGGTCAGGAATGACACTGAGATATCACACATCAACGGGTGATATTACATACATGTTAAAAATACAGGCAATTAAAATTCGACCTCGACATGAGATATCTTACCATTGTGCAGTTTACTGCTACAGACGGAAGCTTAATGTAGAGAGGTATGAGTGTATGTCTTGCTTCATTTCTCTATACTATTCTCTCCTAAACACATATGCCTAGCCTTCCAAAATCAATACTTGTTTTAAGACATTATAAAACCGAAATTGCAAGGAAATGGCACACACCACAACACCAAAGTGACTAATAAATTTATTCATGACTGAAGACTAGAGTCCTAAATATTGCACCAAAAGCTACATAAAATAGGAAATGATGACTATTTATTACATATACATAGATCTACATGTGTGGTACTTTTGGAAGGAATGAAAGGTAACTCCTCGATATAGATATTATTCAAGTAACATAAATCATCATACCATTCCATGGATTTAGAGTCCTTAACATATGGTTTACATTCTTTATGTGTTTCAGATCCAGAGAACTTGGATTATAATATAAATTCACTATGACATATTCACATTTATCTCTTCTTTTGCTGCACACAGTATCAAGACAGGAAACCTGTAATGCTATTACGTTCTTTGAAACGTAAATTAACCAGCCTCTCATCGTCATTAAAAGAACATTTAGTCCTATGTGCTAAAACGTTCATCACAATCTTTTCATAAGAACATATTCAAATTTACAGATTAATGTATACCTCAAGCTTCCTTTGATTTGCAAGATGCATTCTTTAATCCGACGAGAAAGTGCGATCTATGCGCATTTACTGTAGATCAACTATAGTATCCTTTGCCGATATTTAACACGAGATTCTTGGATTATCTGTCCGGGAATCTACCAACCTATATACGGCAGTTCGTATCCATCCAGAAGAAGAAAGGAAAAGTGAAAATAAGAATATATATATATATATATATATATATATATATATATATATATATATATATATATATATATATATATATCCCACACACTTTAAAAATAGCATTGCTTTTAAAGTGGTTGATTAAACCAAATCAGTATAATAATATCATTAGTTATGAAAGTGTGATCGTTTGTGCATTTTATTCAGATCTTAGACAGATCTTAGACAGTTTCCTTCAATGACGGAATAACATATTAATGAATCCTCCCCTCCTCGCATCAATACGACCGTCTTAAGTCTATTGCAGTGTTGTAGTTCAGCAATGCTTCAATAAGAATCATTCAATTTTAGCACAAAGCTTTATTATAAGATTGGTCATAAACATGTCATCGTGTCCTCTCATCTTTCCCTCCATGTCATCCGTTACGGTAAAATGGTGCAACAATATTTTAGCTATCAAACAAACAATCGTTATACTAATCATTTTCGTCACATACAGTGGTTAAAAATTACATCCACGCAGTCAATACAATGATTCACGATACACAGCTTAAGATAAGACACATTACAGATACACATATCAACTAGGTGGTCATTTCTTCCTCAGGTCTCTCATTACTAAAGTGGTGTCGTGCACTGCATGAAGGATTTATCACATTTTATAAAGAGTTTCTTATGTTTACTAAAATTTAGCAAACATAAATGTTATATTCAAAACAGGAGAGCGGATGCAAAATTCCCTCTTGTGTTCTGGCTACATACGCCTCCAATGTATGTACTACCTGACAGGTTATTCGCTTGTGGGAACGAGGTGTTTGTGTTTTATACGGGATATTAATTGTTTCGACGAATCTTGATTATACATTTAAAAGACATGGAATTATGTCATAACACATTTGATTCGTTTGTTTCATTTGTTTTCTTATTCTGAAATTTAACTTTCGCTGCATATTATTTTATTAGATTATACACATTATCTTTTAATTCACATCAAATTTCAAACCACCGATTCCAATAATTGCCTGTATTATAGCAACAACTTCACAGAGATGTATTTTCTCAATTTATATGTACACGTATCATCCCGTGAACTTGACATACACGCCGATGTACACACCCGAATACTCTTAGTCACAGCTCTTCGTCACAGATATCATACACTTCAACAACATAGTACATATATCTTACAATGAATCAGTTCATGTCGTTACAGACAATAATAATTTTGGCTAGACACTTGTCATCAGCCTTCTTTGTACTCAGAGGCTTAGTGAGCTTGCCGTTTGCTGACATCTGCTCCGAATTTGATGATTGGACATCACAAGGGTAGAAGTTATCCTCCCTATCAGTATAAATGCCGAGTGGGCTCTTCATCTCTTTATCAGTGTAGGTAAACAAAAACATCCAGGATGTGTCGAGGCCGACCGTTCCTTGGCCACCATAATAAGATATGTATAACACTTGTCAGCTTTACATATTTTCACATAAAGTGGGCCTAATACCATCTCCTTTGGACAAACGGCTGCTCGTGCAGTTTTAATATACGTACGAGTGGTACGCAGTATCATGACATAATCGTAATCAGTATATGCCGTCATCATTAAATAAATCCTTGAAATCTGACCTACTCCAACTAAGTTGAAGTTATAAAGCAAAAACGAACGTGTGATGGAACTTTTCCAATTGTGTGCACTGCCATGGACTGTAAAGGTAGGACCATAAATGTTAAACTTAATACACAATGATTTATAATCATCCAAACTAAAAATATCAAATTGTTGTGAAAATATATAGCTCGTTCAAATGCTGGATTGAAATAGGTGAAGAATAATTCTGACTTGAAATTATAACCAAGTTAACATCTAATAGCGACTTTTCTAGTGGATCATATAAGATGAAAATGTCTCATACTGGATACTTTTCTCAGCACTTTTTGAACTTCAGACCGATCAATGTTACCTCAGAAACTGCTGAGAATAACCTAAACCAAACTTGTTTCCAATGGTGTCCTTGACAGATTGATACTGGGAGAAGGAAAAGAGTTTCACAATACCGTACCCCAACAAGCAAGTTCAGATGACTTTTAACGCCACTTGCAATGCTGGGTTCAAACGCGTGTGCAATAATAAAATCTGGCTGTGAACTGTGTGACAGAGCTTTGGAGTTATTAGGAGGACTTAAAGAGTAACTATATTTCTCTATCGCAGAGGTCATATAAGTAAAGGTGTATAAAACGGAAAACATTAATCAATGACCTTAACCTTGAAAATGAAACCGTTGGCTGCGATACATGAGGTCTCAATTAATAATGGAACATTAGTGTACCATTATTCACCTCCATGCCTCGCACAGCCTCTTTTACAAATAAAACAGAAGCAAAATTAAAAATGAAATATGTATATCCCACACACATTAAAAACAGCATTGTTTTCAAAGTGTTCGCTTAAAGCAATTCAATATACTAATATTATTAGTTATGAAAGTGTGATCCTTTGTGCATTTTATTCAGATCGTAGTCATAATCTTTCAATGATGGAATAACATATTAATGGATCCTCCTCATATGAATAAATGATTTTTACCAATTCCACAACACGACTCCTCCGTCTTAATGACAATTATGGAAAAATACAAAATATAGTTGTACCTCTGTAAGATGATAATATTAAAAATGAACATTAATTTAACGATTAAAAACATTATTGAACAGACGTTGTATTTCAGGCTTTCCAAAGAAGAACAATTGTAAAACAGATAATTACGATGAAAATATTTGAGTATATCGTCTTTAATTCGGTTAAATTGAATTCGAAACATAAATATATCTCTTAAAACCATAACGAAGGCTACTAACAGACATAAACAAAGAATTAAATCTGGAACAATTTTCTGGTTATAGCATCAAAAGAACACCTCATGCTGATTTAAGTTTATCAGGGTACAGTGAAAGTCGCATAAGGGACTACCTAACGGATATAGAAATGTTGAACCTGGAGATGTTCTCCATTCACAACTGTCTTTTGGAGTATGTACTTAAGTGCTGAATAAGGACTCAAAACTTTTCTTACGACGATAAATCTCGGACACTATGTTGTTTTCAGCAATTGTCTCACTGTAGCATGTCTTACATTGGTATATATCGTCAGAAAATAGCTGTTTGTAGTACATGACTTTAGCACATGCCTCACCGCAGATTACGTCTTTACAACATGGCAGACTGCTCCTGTCTTTAGCACATGGCTTTAGTATATTTCTTTAGTACATAGCCCGATGTGGCATGTTTCCTTAGCATATGACTGAATTTGCAAGATGTCTTTGCTGTACAACATGTCTTTAGCACGTGGATGATGATGGTGTATTTCTTTATCAAATGGCTGACTGTAGAATATGGCATTTTCAACTGATGATGCCTTACACACAATTATATATGTGTGTATATATATATGCAATGTTCCATACACATTAAGATCCATCAATTGTACAAGACCTATTCGTACCGTTATACCTATTGAGATGTTAAAAAATTTCATACTTTACGAGAAAATAAGCTAGGATAACATTTGAACGTGTTTCAGGAGTCCCTGTACCGTTTGTTGCTAATTTCATAACACCCATCCATCCATTATTAATATCTGGAGAAAAATATATTCTGTAATTCCAGGTTTCTTAATGTGTTTCTTTTTATAATCCCGTTGCATAGAAATGGTGATAATCACAATTACTTCATTATACACTGTTAAAGAATTGCATCCGTTGTCTATTTAATTTCATTTTTTTTTTATTACATTTTTGTTCATCCAAGGGCGACTTTGGAAATTATGACCAGAAATTTCGTCTGATGTAAAAGATCCACACATCTCGTGTGTTGAAAAATATGAAGAAAAGTGGCTAAAGGATTCCAGAGAAGTGCTCGATTTATGAAACAAAAGAAACACTACGATACCCTCTACCTCTCTCTTTTGTTTCCCACGAAAATTAAATCTAAATTAACATATTGTAATAGAGATGTTGCAAGGTTATGACTTGCAGTACAATATAAACAGGATAATTGGGATCAACAGGATATTGATAGTTCAGGTTTTAAGTCCTTTCTACGGGCGCTTTCAAAACCATAACACTGCGCGAGGCCTATTTATAACACATGTAGATTACCAAGTCAATCCTATTTCTAAAGGTATATTGTGTTGTATTTGTAGAAGGTATCGGCGGTAACTCTTCCATATGTATTGTATTCAGATATGACAAACCATCATGCTACTCCATGCATTTATCAGCACATATATATGGCTCTCGAGTATTATATGTTTGAGGTCCGGAGAACTTGGGTTATCCATCTATTGACTATGCCCAATTCACATTTGACCTTATCATTTTGTTTCCTATTAATTAATCTACACTCACAGTAACCCGTTTAGCATCATTTAATTTGAAAAATCCTTCATGGATCTTACCGGTAGAATCTATATCTCTGTCACAATATGCCAGAGTTATCCCAAACAAACTGCTACCTTATTCATTTCGGAAAAGCCTCTTATCAATACATGCTTCGCTGAAAACCTTTCAGGGAAATCTTATATTATCATCTGATGTGTAAATTAATTATAATCATGCAGTTTATCGATCAAAGTTAGAAAACCAAGTAATTTCTCCTAAAACCATCATCTTCCTCATACATGTCAGGATCAAATTTCTCGTTCCTTTATTCGTCACTTTTTAATTAATTGCAGAAAGAAAACAAATGAATAAAAATAAAAACCACTGGCCGATGTTTGTTCACATAATAATAACAATTTTGATAATAATAATAATAATAATAATAATAATAATAATAATAATAATAACAATAATAATAATAATAATAAATCGAAGATGTATGAAATTCCATTCATTTAATCTGCAAGATCACGAATAATGCTTACATCCTAAATAACATAGTTCAAGTATAATAATTAATGCCAGTCTTTGATGCCGTAGTTGGACCTGACTTCATCCAATATGTATGCATGTATGTTTGCATGTATGTATGTTCCATACATGTATCTATCTATCTATCTATCTATCTATCTACGTATCTATCTATCTATCTATCTATCTATCTATCTATATATATATATATATATATATATATATATATATATATATATATATATATATATATATATATATATATATATTTATAGATAGATAGATAGATAGATAGATAGATATATTATAAGGAGATACATCCATACATACATGCACACACACATATATACATACCCCTTTAAATATACTACTCCTAATTTCTATAGCATCCACTGTGTATCCTAACTATGGCAAACAACAAATATTGAGTGGTTATCAATTATTATACGTACAACGTTAAGGAGAAGCTTGAAAAAGGTAGCATTCAAGAGCTTGAAGGAGATGAATGACAAATATAAACAATCTTTACAATAATTTAATGTAAACTTATATTCTACCTCTGATCATAAACGCTGCACAAACGAAGTTTTATAGTAGACATATTGTTTCCTTAATATTGCAAGGTAGCAGTTTAGCGTACATACGTCTGCATTGCTTTTTCTAGAAGTAATTTTAATCACCTAATTCCTTTCAGAAATTATACCTTCATGAGTGTAAGTCGCCCAACTGACACTCAACATTGAAAATTATTTCGCATCTATACTGGAGCAGGCTTGAAACATCGTTGTCACTTTTCAACTGTTAACTCGTTAGGTAGGATTTATATATAAGAATAAAAGGAATTCGGTGTTTTGAACGGAAACAAAGATGACTACCAGAGGAACTGATGGACTAGCGTGCGTAAGGACACACATGTAATGTTCTCTCTTTCATCGAAATGGTTCGGAATGTGCATAAATTGGTACTAATAAAATAATATGCAGCGAAAGTTAAATTTCAGAATAAGAAAACAAATGAAACAAACGAATCAAATGTGTTATGACATAATTAGGATTATTGAAACATCTATGACGAAAAAGGCATTGAACAGAATCCATATCCAGTTTTATGTTTCCCCGTCATCCCACCCAGAGACCGAAACCAGGGTCAGGAATGACACTGAGATATCACACATCAACGGGTGATATTACATACATGTTAAAAATACAGGCAATTAAAATTCGACCTCGACATGAGATATCTTACCATTGTGCAGTTTACTGCTACAGACGGAAGCTTAATGTAGAGAGGTATGAGTGTATGTCTTGCTTCATTTCTCTATACTATTCTCTCCTAAACACACATGCCTAGCCTTCCAAAATCAATACTTGTTTTAAGACATTATAAAACCGAAATTGCAAGGAAATGGCACACACCACAACAACAAAGTGACTAATAAATTTATTCATGACTGGAGACTAGAGTCCTAAATATTGCACCAAAAGCTACATAAAATAGGAAATGATGCCTATTTATTACAGATATATAGATCTACATGTGTGGTACTTTTGGAAGGAATGAAAGGTAACTCCTCGATATAGATATTATTCAAATAACATAAATCATCATACCATTCCATGGATTTAGAGTCCTTAACATATGGTTCACATCCTTTATGTGTTTCAGATCCAGAGAACTTGGATTATAATATAAATTCACTATGACATATTCACATTTATCTCTTCTTTTGCTGCACACAGTATCAAGACAGGAAACCTGTAATGCTATTACGTTCTTTGAAACGTAAATTAACCAGCCTCTCATCGTCATTAAAAGAACATTTAGTCCTATGTGCTAAAACGTTCATCACAATCTTTTCATAAGAACATATTCAAATTTACAGATTAATGTATACCTCAAGCTTCCTTTGATTTGCAAGATGCATTCTTTAATCCGACGAGAAAGTGCGATCTATGCGCATTTACTGTAGATCAACTATAGTATCCTTTGCCGATATTTAACACGAGATTCTTGGATTATCTGTCCGGGAATCTACCAACCTATATACGGCAGTTCGTATCCATCCAGAAGAAGAAAGGAAAAGTGAAAATAAGAATATATATATATATATATATATATATATATATATATATATATATATATATATATATATATATATATATCCCACACACTTTAAAAATAGCATTGCTTTTAAAGTGGTTGATTAAACCAAATCAGTATAATAATATCATTAGTTATGAAAGTGTGATCGTTTGTGCATTTTATTCAGATCTTAGACAGATCTTAGACAGTTTCCTTCAATGACGGAATAACATATTAATGAATCCTCCCCTCCTCGCATCAATACGACCGTCTTAAGTCTATTGCAGTGTTGTAGTTCAGCAATGCTTCAATAAGAATCATTCAATTTTAGCACAAAGCTTTATTATAAGATTGGTCATAAACATGTCATCGTGTCCTCTCATCTTTCCCTCCATGTCATCCGTTACGGTAAAATGGTGCAACAATATTTTAGCTATCAAACAAACAATCGTTATACTAATCATTTTCGTCACATACAGTGGTTAAAAATTACATCCACGCAGTCAATACAATGATTCACGATACACAGCTTAAGATAAGACACATTACAGATACACATATCAACTAGGTGGTCATTTCTTCCTCAGGTCTCTCATTACTAAAGTGGTGTCGTGCACTGCATGAAGGATTTATCACATTTTATAAAGAGTTTCTTATGTTTACTAAAATTTAGCAAACATAAATGTTATATTCAAAACAGGAGAGCGGATGCAAAATTCCCTCTTGTGTTCTGGCTACATACGCCTCCAATGTATGTACTACCTGACAGGTTATTCGCTTGTGGGAACGAGGTGTTTGTGTTTTATACGGGATATTAATTGTTTCGACGAATATTGATTATACATTTAAAAGACATGGAATTATGTCATAACACATTTGATTCGTTTGTTTCATTTGTTTTCTTATTCTGAAATTTAACTTTCGCTGCATATTATTTTATTAGATTATACACATTATCTTTTAATTCACATCAAATTTCAAACCACCGATTCCAATAATTGCCTGTATTATAGCAACAACTTCACAGAGATGTATTTTCTCAATTTATATGTACACGTATCATCCCGTGAACTTGACATACACGCCGATGTACACACCCGAATACTCTTAGTCACAGCTCTTCGTCACAGATATCATACACTTCAACAACATAGTACATATATCTTACAATGAATCAGTTCATGTCGTTACAGACAATAATAATTTTGGCTAGACACTTGTCATCAGCCTTCTTTGTACTCAGAGGCTTAGTGAGCTTGCCGTTTGCTGACATCTGCTCCGAATTTGATGATTGGACATCACAAGGGTAGAAGTTATCCTCCCTATCAGTATAAATGCCGAGTGGGCTCTTCATCTCTTTATCAGTGTAGGTAAACAAAAACATCCAGGATGTGTCGAGGCCGACCGTTCCTTGGCCACCATAATAAGATATGTATAACACTTGTCAGCTTTACATATTTTCACATAAAGTGGGCCTAATACCATCTCCTTTGGACAAATGGCTGCTCGTGCAGTTTTAATATACGTACGAGTGGTACGCAGTATCATGACATAATCGTAATCAGTATATGCCGTCATCATTAAATAAATCCTTGAAATCTGACCTACTCCAACTAAGTTGAAGTTATAAAGCAAAAACGAACGTGTGATGGAACTTTTCCAATTGTGTGCACTGCCATGGACTGTAAAGGTAGGACCATAAATGTTAAACTTAATACACAATGATTTATAATCATCCAAACTAAAAATATCAAATTGTTGTGAAAATATATAGCTCGTTCAAATGCTGGATTGAAATAGGTGAAGAATAATTCTGACTTGAAATTATAACCAAGTTAACATCTAATAGCGACTTTTCTAGTGGATCATATAAGATGAAAATGTCTCATACTGGATACTTTTCTCAGCACTTTTTGAACTTCAGACCGATCAATGTTACCTCAGAAACTGCTGAGAATAACCTAAACCAAACTTGTTTCCAGTGGTGTCCTTGACAGATTGATACTGGGAGAAGGAAAAGAGTTTCACAATACCGTACCCCAACAAGCAAGTTCAGATGACTTTTAACGCCACTTGCAATGCTGGGTTCAAACGCGTGTGCAATAATAAAATCTGGCTGTGAACTGTGTGACAGAGCTTTGGAGTTATTAGGAGGTCTTAAAGAGTAACTATATTTCTCTATCGCAGAGGTCATATAAGTAAACGTGTATAAAACGGAAAACATTAATCAATGACCTTAACCTTGAAAATGAAACCGTTGGCTGCGATACATGAGGTCTCAATTAATAATGGAACATTAGTGTACCATTATTCACCTCCATGCCTCGCACAGCCTCTTTTACAAATAAAACAGAAGCAAAATTAAAAATGAAATATGTATATCCCACACACATTAAAAACAGCATTGTTTTCAAAGTGTTCGCTTAAAGCAATTCAATATACTAATATTATTAGTTATGAAAGTGTGATCCTTTGTGCATTTTATTCAGATCGTAGTCATAATCTTTCAATGATGGAATAACATATTAATGGATCCTCCTCATATGAATAAATGATTTTTACCAATTCCACAACACGACTCCTCCGTCTTAATGACAATTATGGAAAAAATACAAAATATAGTTGTACCTCTGTAAGATGATAATATTAAAAATGAACATTAATTTAACGATTAAAAACATTATTGAACAGACGTTGTATTTCAGGCTTTCCAAAGAAGAACAATTGTAAAACAGATAATTACGATGAAAATATTTGAGTATATCGTCTTTAATTCGGTTAAATTGAATTCGAAACATAAATATATCTCTTAAAACCATAACGAAGGCTACTAACAGACATAAACAAAGAATTAAATCTGGAACAATTTTCTGGTTATAGCATCAAAAGAACACCTCATGCTGATTTAAGTTTATTAGGGTACAGTGAAAGTCGCATAAGGGACTACCTAACGGATATAGAAATGTTGAACCTGGAGATGTTCTCCATTCACAACTGTCTTTTGGAGTATGTACTTAAGTGCTGAATAAGGCTCAAAACTTTTCTTACGTCGATAAATCTCGGACACTATGTTGTTTTCAGCAATTGTCTCACTGTAGCATGTCTTACATTGGTATATATCGTCAGAAAATAGCTGTTTGTAGTACATGACTTTAGCACATGCCTCACCGCAGATTACGTCTTTACAACATGGCAGACTGCTCCTGTCTTTAGCACATGGCTTTAGTATATTTCTTTAGTACATAGCCCGATGTGGCATGTTTCCTTAGCATATGACTGAATTTGCAAGATGTCTTTGCTGTACAACATGTCTTTAGCACGTGGATGATGATGGTGTATTTCTTTATCAAATGGCTGACTGTAGAATATGGCATTTTCAACTGATGATGCCTTACGCACAATTATATATATGTGTATATATATATGCAATGTTCCATACACATTAAGATCCATCAATTGTACAAGACCTATTCGTACCGTTATACCTATTGAGATGTTAAAAAATTTCATACTTTACGAGAAAATAAGCTAGGATAACATTTGAACGTGTTTCAGGAGTCCCTGTACCGTTTGTTGCTAATTTCATAACACCCATCCATCCATTATTAATATCTGGAGAAAAATATATTCTGTAATTCCAGGTTTCTTAATGTGTTTCTTTTTATAATCCCGTTGCATAGAAATGGTGATAATCACAATTACTTCATTATACACTGTTAAAGAATTGCATCCGTTGTCTATTTAATTTCATTTTTTTTTTATTACATTTTTGTTCATTAAAGGGCGACTTTGGAAATTATGACCAGAAATTTCGTCTGATGTAAAAGATCCACACATCTCGTGTGTTGAAAAATATGAAGAAAAGTGGCTAAAGGATTCCAGAGAAGTGCTCGATTTATGAAACAAAAGAAACACTACGATACCCTCTACCTCTCTCTTTTGTTTCCCACGAAAATTAAATCTAAATTAACATATTGTAATAGAGATGTTGCAAGGTTATGACTTGCAGTACAATATAAACAGGATAATTGGGATCAACAGGATATTGATAGTTCAGGTTTTAAGTCCTTTCTACGGGCGCTTTCAAAACCATAACACTGCGCGAGGCCTATTTATAACACATGTAGATTACCAAGTCAATCCTATTTCTAAAGGTATATTGTGTTGTATTTGTAGAAGGTATCGGCGGTAACTCTTCCATATGTATTGTATTCAGATATGACAAACCATCATGCTACTCCATGCATTTATCAGCACATATATATGGCTCTCGAGTATTATATGTTTGAGGTCCGGAGAACTTGGGTTATCCATCTATTGACTATGCCCAATTCACATTTGACCTTATCATTTTGTTTCCTATTAATTAATCTACACTCACAGTAACCCGTTTAGCATCATTTAATTTGAAAAATCCTTCATGGATCTTACCGGTAGAATCTATATCTCTGTCACAATATGCCAGAGTTATCCCAAACAAACTGCTACCTTATTCATTTCGGAAAAGCCTCTTATCAATACATGCTTCGCTGAAAACCTTTCAGGGAAATCTTATATTATCATCTGATGTGTAAATTAATTATAATCATGCAGTTTATCGATCAAAGTTAGAAAACCAAGTAATTTCTCCTAAAACCATCATCTTCCTCATACATGTCAGGATCAAATTTCTCGTTCCTTTATTCGTCGCTTTTTAATTAATTCCAGAAAGAAAACAAATGAATAAAAATAAAAACCACTGGCCGATGTTTGTTCACATAATAATAACAATTTTGATAATAATAATAATAATAATAATAATAATAATAATAATAATAATAATAAGAATAATAATAATAATAATAATAATCATAATAATAACAATAATAATAATAATAATAAATCGAAGATGTATGAAATTCCATTCATTTAATCTGCAAGATCACGAATAATGCTTACATCCTAAATAACATAGTTCAAGTATAATAATTAATGCCAGTCTTTGATGCCGTAGTTGGACCTGACTTCATCCAATATGTATGCATGTATGTTTGCATGTATGTATGTTCCATACATGTATCTATCTATCTATCTATCTATATATATATATATATATATATATATATATATATATATATATATATATATATTTATAGATAGATAGATAGATAGATAGATAGATAGATAGATATATTATAAGGAGATACATCCATACATACATGCACACACACATATATACATACCCCTTTAAATATACTACTCCTAATTTCTATAGCATCCACTGTGTATCCTAACTATGGCAAACAACAAATATTGAGTGGTTATCAATTATTATACGTACAACGTTAAGGAGAAGCTTGAAAAAGGTAGCATTCAAGAGCTTGAAGGAGATGAATGACAAATATAAACAATCTTTACAATAATTTAATGTAAACTTATATTCTACCTCTGATCATAAACGCTGCACAAACGAAGTTTTATAGTAGACATATTGTTTCCTTAATATTGCAAGGTAGCAGTTTAGCGTACATACGTCTGCATTGCTTTTTCTAGAAGTAATTTTAATCACCTAATTCCTTTCAGAAATTATACCTTCATGAGTGTAAGTCGCCCAACTGACACTCAACATTGAAAATTATTTCGCATCTATACTGGAGCAGGCTTGAAACATCGTTGTCACTTTTCAACTGTTAACTCGTTAGGTAGGATTTATATATAAGAATAAAAGGAATTCGGTGTTTTGAACGGAAACAAAGATGACTACCAGAGGAACTGATGGACTAGCGTGCGTAAGGACACACATGTAATGTTCTCTCTTTCATCGAAATGGCATAAATTGGTACTAATAAAATAATATGCAGCGAAAGTTAAATTTCAGAATAAGAAAACAAATGAAACAAACGAATCAAATGTGTTATGACATAATTAGGATTATTGAAACATCTATGACGAAAAAGGCATTGAACAGAATCCATATCCAGTTTTATGTTTCCACGTCATCCCACCCAGAGACCGAAACCAGGGTCAGGAATGACACTGAGATATCACACATCAACGGGTGATATTACATACATGTTAAAAATGCAGGCAATTAAAATTCGACCTCGACATGAGATATCTTACCATTGTGCAGTTTACTGCTACAGACGGAAGCTTAATGTAGAGAGGTATGAGTGTATGTCTTGCTTCATTTCTCTATACTATTCTCTCCTAAACACACATGCCTAGGCTTCCAAAATCAATACTTGTTTTAAGACATTATAAAACCGAAATTGCAAGGAAATGGCACACAGCACAACAACAAAGTGACTAATAAATTTATTCATGACTGGAGACTAGAGTCCTAAATATTGCACCAAAAGCTATATAAAATAGGAAATGATGACTATTTATTACATATACATAGATCTACATGTGTGGTACTTTTGGAAGGAATGAAAGGTAACTCCTCGATATAGATATTATTCAAGTAACATAAATCATCATACCATTCCATGGATTTAGAGTCCTTAACATATGGTTTACATCCTTTATGTGTTTCAGATCCAGAGAACTTGGATTATAATATAAATTCACTATGACATATTCACATTTATCTCTTCTTTTGCT
>JAECUM010030516.1:0-15181 GCA_016617855.1 Megalonaias nervosa | reverse complement strand
CTCTCTCTCTCTATATATATATATATATATATATATATATATATATATATATATATAAGATTTACCAGTAAAGACGGTGTGACTTTTCTTTATCAAAAAGGAAGGATAAATACTTTGGCATATTTATAACTAGAATCTTATCCAAAATGTTTCTCCGGCGACATATTTGAACTTTAAAATTTACGACCTCTCAAGACAGTGCAAACTTAATCCGATATTGCCATTCCATCGTATGAGACTAAACTAATGTAAAGATTTGTATATGCAAATAAATTACATGGAACATACGACTAAAGGACACTCTAAATCAAGTTGAGAGGAATATCCTACTCGGTTAGAGGTCCAACCTATTTGAACACGATCCAGTTGTATAGCAGTAAATTATTGTTCCATGCCGACTCAAGTGTTTTATTACTCTTTGATGGATTAACTTCAAATACTGTAATGTTAAGAAAAAGGAAAGGTATCATTCATTGATTTTGTAGCATAAACTCTCAAAGGACAGTTAATATCGAGAGAAGAAAGAAGAAATTGATCACCGTTTGATACTGAAACATCAATCGGATGTTTGAAGAAAAATAGAAAAGCTCAATTGTTTTTTCACAACACCACTATTTTGATTAGAATGATTCCACTGCTTATCTATCCACCTGCCTGTTAAATTTCTGTCGATTTGATATATATATATATACATATGTGTGTGTGTGTGTGTGTGTGTGTGTGTGTGTGTGTGTGTGTTTAATTTATTCTTCGACTTGCCTGATGTCATAATTATTGTACGATTCGCAAGCCTAGTAGTATATGTATGTAAGGGTTCTGGACCAGAGACCCAACTCCCCTAGTAAAACATTTTATTGTACCTTATAAATTAGACATTTTTGTGTACCTTATAAATGTTTTACTAGGGGAGTTGGGTCTCTGGATCAGAGACCCTTATATACATATACTACTAGAAATAATGTTGTTATTTTTAAAGTTTAGACAAAATTTCATATTAGACAATGAAATATTATATATAATGTATCATTATAATCCAATCCGACATGTTGGATTTGATTTAACAAACAAATTTTGTAAGAGATTTAATTCAATCAAATCAGCCTCAAGCTATACTGGTATAAAACCTAAAATAATAAGCGATTGTATTAAAAAAGTTGGTTACCATATATCACCAAAATATAGGTCAGTATGGTTATTTGCGACTGAAAATGACGAACGAATAAGAGGTTGGGAAGAAGATGTGATGACATTTATTGACAATATGGTTGATATTTTATTTGATAACGATATTTCTAAACTAAAAGATAAAAAATAAACAGCAGGATGACGTTCGGTCTACCATTCCACAAGGTCTGTCAGATAAGCCTAATGAGGTTCTAAGAGTCTCTTTCAGACATACCCCCCTGCAAATTTGTAAATATATGAGACGAAACTTTAGAAACTCAGAGAGCAGTCTATTTTATGTAGGCCTTTTCTTGTGACCAACGGGACTCTTCATTTTTGTTAAGACATTACCCCCAGCGAATTCCTAAATATCCGAAACGAAACTTTAGGAACTCAGAGGGCTGTCTATTCCAAGGCCTTTATTGTGGCCAGGCACCTATGAGGTTTATTTTAGTCTAGCGATGTTTTTCGGAATAACCCTTGTGTGGGGTACCCCTTTAGTGAGGTCACAAGGTCACGAGCTCACGTCATCCTGCTGTTTATTTTTTGGACGGCACAGACGACACAAACACACAACATAAACTTATCCCAGCGGGGGAGCCTTATCTACGTCCAACAAATTTCGTACACTCTCATACTATGGCAACACCCGGGAGTGCAAAAGTGCACCCACCACATGTTTACATGGTGGGAGAGTGTATTTTGTTTGTTGGATGTCAAGGAAATTCTCCGGACCCCCCCACCTTTTTAAAAATGGCGAGGGGTAGTCCAGAACCCTACCCGACGATTTCGTCCGTGACGGGAACTGAACTCAGGGCGTCAGTATAAGAATCCAGCATTCTTAACACTGAGCTATGAAATTCAGTTATAAGTACATGTCTAAAAAATTATTATATAGTTACCAAACAGCATTACATTTTTTGATTTTGAAAACACGAAATTTTGTATTACATATTTTGATTCTGAAAACATTATTATAAATAAATCGAAAAAAAAAACACATGATTTTTGAATTTATATTGTACAGAAAAACGAAATCCTAATGTTGGCTAAACATAGGCTGTATAAGATCGACCGTTTCCAGGGATACTAACGAGTGGGCTAGCAGCAGGCAGGGTGAACAGACCACTTGGCTGGAGACCTTATTTTACAAAAATAAAGATTCCTACAGGGGCTGAAAAATAAGGTCAATAACGCTAAACCGAACCTCCTAACCTTTATTATTACCGTATAGTTTGAAAAACGAATAATAAATTGTTTGGGTTAGCTCATTTTTGTTATTTTATTTTTGATTTTTTTGTTTTTTATGTTATAATGCGTTTAGTTTACTCGTCGGGTCACTCAATTTTTGTCATTCACCCTGCCTGCTGCTGTAAATTAAATAGTCAGTATAAATATTATTAATATGGTTGTCATCGGAGAACCTCATTCAGCTAGATTAGCAAGAGAGCGACTAGAAGCAATTAGAAAATATTTACCTGTTCGTGATGCTGTCAAGCAACAATTACAACAACGACAAGAATCTCAAGTCGAATTTGAAGAGGATACAAAACAATTATTTAAACCTATTACAG
Organism: Megalonaias nervosa; assembly: GCA_016617855.1. Classification (NCBI taxonomy): domain Eukaryota; kingdom Metazoa; phylum Mollusca; class Bivalvia; order Unionida; family Unionidae; genus Megalonaias; species Megalonaias nervosa. The sequence goes on along the minus strand of JAECUM010030516.1, from coordinate 12,443 downwards.
AGACAACTAAACCTCTTCTTCCTGTTTTAGAGAAAACCGCTGAGGCAACTGAAAAAATAGCAGAAAGAACAAAACAGACAAAAAAACTTTTACGTGAGCTTCCAGCTGACATAGCTGCTGCTCAACCAATATCAACGGCGCAAAAACAAAAAATTCTCTCAATGAGCAATGCTGAGCTACTTGATACATTTAGTGAAGACTTCACTGATACAATTAATAGCATTAAAAACTTTAACATTTTAGCTAATTTTGCTGCTACGAGTTTTGGTCGTAGGGATAAATTCTTAAAGCCTGATCATCAAAATATCATTAAATCTCGTGAACAATGGCAAAGAGTAATACACCGCATACGTGCTGACGTTGAGCAGATTAAATTAGATGATGAAATATACAGAGAGTATAATAAGAGTTTTAATTATTTCGTTAATTTAACAAAGAAAGAAGCAAGACAAAAAAGAGAAGAAGCAAGAGAACAGAAAGAACGAGAAAAAGAAGAAGCAAGAGAACAGAAAGAACGAGAAAAAGAAGAAGCAAAAGAACGGAAAGAACGAGAAAGAGAAGAAGCAAGAGAACAGAAAGAACGAGAAAGAGAAGAAGCAAGAGAACAGAAAGAACGAGAAAGAGAAGAAGCAAGAGAACGGAAAGAACGAGAAAGAGAAGAAGCAAAAGAACGGAAAAAACGAGAAAAAGAAGAAGCAAAAGAACAGAAAGAACGAGAAAAAGAAGAAGCAAAAGAACAGAAAGAACGAGAAAAAGAAGCAAAACAGGGAGAAGCAGAAAGACCAAAACGAATATATCCAAAAAGAATAAAACAACCTGCTCTTCCTTCTCCTCCCCCTGAAACATTGGAATCACCACAATCACCACCACTACCACAGCAACCATCATTATCATTACCACCGCCATTACAACTAACACCAAAGGAAAAAGCAAAAGAATCAGTATTTTGGTCGCCAGCCTCACAGAAAATTCTGGAAAAACAACAACAATCAGAAAAAATGATTAAACAAGAGCTTAGCATATTATCAATAAAAAAAAAAATAAGAGAGGATTTTAGAGCGAAGGGGAATATTTATGGTATAAACCTAATGAATAAACAAATATTAGAAATTAAAAATGATTTAATAAAAAGAGGATTATTTTCAGAACATCTTAATGAACATTTTGATGTTCATGAACCTTTACATGTAATAGAAGAAAGATTAAAAAAATTAGAGGAAGAGGGTTACTTTGAGAAGGGAGGAAAAGGTTTTTCTACTGGAGGTGATTTTACTCTATGTCCAAATAACGTTATCTCTGACGTTGATCGACTAGAAATCCTCATCGGAGGAAAACGAGCTGGTAATAATTCTCCAGAAATAATTAATGAAGTAGCCGATATTTGTAGACGGTTATTTACTGGCGGTATCATGGACGTTGATGTTTATCAGTCTCTTATTAATGAAATTGCCGATGGCTACTATAGTGACTGAGTACGTAATTAAATACAATTACTATAATAAAATGATCGTATATAGTACTCAACGTGGACCAACCATGGTCAGGGTAATAAACTCACGATTACCAGTATACAAAACAACCTACGGAGATGGACTAGGTGATGTTGTTCAGGGTCTATTTAGAAGGATAGCCCACAAAAGCAATACCGATCGCAAAGCAACTGGGAATGAAAGCTATTGATGTTGTTCGTGAAAAAGGTATTGGTGCTATGGGTAATCTCGCTGGTAAAGCATTTTCAGCGATTAAAGATAGACTAACACGATTAATACGACGAAAACCTCAACCTGTAAAATTACCTAGTACTGAAGTAATGCCTGCAAATGTCAGTAAAATAATAAATCAAGTTGCTAATCAAAAACTAGCAGAGTTGACTGATGTACCAATGTCAGTAAAAGAAAAAAATATAACCGCTAGTCTGATAGCAGGAAGTGGTCTCACTTCCCGAAGTGGTCTTCGTTTTAGACGATAATAATTATAATAAAGATGTTCAAGCGAATATCTGATCCAGCATTTGACATGGACGCACCAGTACTTAAAGATGAGTCTATGCGTGATTATCAATATTATTCTTATGACGCTCGAATTCCAGATCAGCGTGGACGAATTGAACTTCAAGTACAGGATACAAGTAGGTATTTTTTACCCGCTGAGGCATTTATTGAAGTAGAAGGTGAAATTTTAGATAACGCCGCTCCTGCGGCACCAGTAGCATATGGAGACGATGTTAGTGTCGGTTTTGTTAATAATGGTATTATGGCGTTATTTGATAGTGCTACGTATATGATTGATGGTAAAAATATTGAATCAATTCAGAAAGAAGTTGACGTTGCAACGACAATACTTGGCCTTGCAAGATACAGCGACGATTATTCAAGATCGGCTGGCCCGTCAATGATGTTTGTAAAAGATACTTCTAATTCTCCAGAGTATCAACAATATGAAATAAGACGACCAAGAAATTTTGCTGGAAACGCCGATGCGGATGTACAAAGTATGATTATTAATGTAGATGCAGATTTTAACTTAGGATTTAGATCACGTCGAGCAATGTTGCGTGGTGGAAGAAAAGCATTTTCATGTGCCATTCCACTGTCACATATTTTTGGATTTTGCAGAAATGTCAGAAAAGTCATTTTCGGAGCTAAGCACACAGTTGTACTTGTACGAAAAGCAACCGACGATGATGCAATCTGGCGATCCCCTGGTACTAATCCTGGTAGAGTAATTCTGACAAAACTTTCATTGTGGATGCCGGTGATGACTCCAACAATATCTGAAAAAGAACGTCTACTTGCTTTTATGAATCAAGGTGGTAAATCAGCTTTGTCATGGTTAACAATGACTACAGATGCTGTTCAGAGTGCAATTAATGGTTTATTTACATGGCAAATAGCCTCTCAACAGGGAATATCCGCACCACGACATATATTTATTGCATTTCAAGATGTTGCACGAGTAAACAGTCAAACTCTTAGTATTATGATATTTGATAATCTTGGTGTTTCCGAAGTTTCTTTAAGAATAAATGGACATCAAGAACCATCCGAGGATATATTACTGAATTTTGAACAAAATCATGTAGCACGTGCATATCATCGTCTAATGACGTTCATGGGACGTGATCAAAAATATTGATACTCGTTTACAAATATCACAATTGGATTTTACAACCTTATATCCGATTTATTACTTTTCGCTCGAACATTTAGATTTAGCCAGACAGTCAGTAGTTGATATACATTTTCGAGCTCGTGTTAACAGAAATATTATAGATATTCCTAATTACAGAGCAATTGCTGTTATACTCAGTGATAAATCAATGTTACTTGAAGGTGTTGGTGGACGAATGCGAGTAGTTGATGCTGCAGTAGAAAACATGTAATTAGATCGTTTATGAATATTATAATGTCGTATAATCACGTTAATGTTAGTCTGACTCCTGGTCAGATTAAAAGGATACAATCAGCATCAAAAAATAACTGTGGATTAAAAATATCACTAAAGAAAGATCAGATGAGTGGTTCAAATAAATTATCTCTTACAGAACGTCAGCTCGGGCATTTCAATGAAGCCAAAAAATCAAATAAAGGTATAAAACTTAATCTTTCTGCGGGTGCCATTAAAGACATCATTAAGACGGGTGGTATATTTCCACTTCTTGCTGCTATACCAGCATTAATAGCCGCTGCAGCCCCAGCTGTTGCAAAAGCAGCTGCACTAGGCGCTGTTGGAACCGCTGCTGGAATGGCATTAAAGAAAGCAACAGGAAAGGGAATTTAAAAAAAGGGAAGGGGTCTAAGATTACCAGGGACTCCACATTCATGGTACGGAAAAGGCCTAAGATTACCAGGGACAGTTTACTGATATCTCCTATGTCCAATTTTGATTTACTAGATGCTGCTAAAAAATTAAAAATAAAAATTTTTAGAGGAGTTTTCATGCGCGATCAATTACCGAAACAACCAAACAATATTGAAACCGGTATTATTAATCTCGATGAAAACTCTGGTCCAGGCACGCATTGGGTCGGATATGCAATTGATCCACGTGTAATTATTTATTTTGATTCATATGGACTAGCTCCACCAAAAGAATTCTTAAAGTATATTAGCGGCTATCAAAGTACTCCAATATGGTATTCAACGTTACCTACACAAACATTAACTGATCCACCAATATGTGGTCGAGAAGTACTTAACGTACTTGATGCTATCTCAAAATCAACAAAATCACCCCACAAAGTTGTACATGAATATACTACGACGTCACATTTAAACAGACATTAGTAATATAATGGTGGATATTTATGGAAGATCTTCTCGTGGTAAAGGTCATCAGCAAGCTGATTTATCTAAATACGCAACTCTCGATCAGCTCAGAAATGAGATTGATGATTTATTAAACATAACCAGTGTTGATCAAAATGAAGTAGTTGTTTTTCAGGATAAGGAAGGACGATTAAAAACTAGTAATATACAACTGCCAGATGTACTTATATGAGTTCCTAATGCGGTTGTTAATAATATAGTTACTTTTACTGATCAGGGTAAAATACAAGATTCCGGTACGTCAGTCAACGATTATATTAAGAAAGTTGGTGATTCATTTACAGGTAACATTATTATGAATCAAAATAAAATTATAGGTCTTGGAAACCCAACCGCAGATGCGGACGCCGCAACAAAGAAATATGTCGACGATCAAGAATCTAAATACGTATTGGCCAACGGTGGCATAATGCGTGCATTTCTCAATATGAATAATAATGGTATTAACAATCTTAGAACACCGGAATATGATTTTGATGCTACAACGAAGAAATATGTAGACGATAGCAACATTCCTATTTCAACTTCGTTAAAAACAATCGGTGATGAAATGACTACACTTAGTGCTACTTTTTCTAAACATGTAGAAACGTTCTTAAATTTTCGTAGAAATGTAAACAAACCCATTAAAGAATTTTTTGGGGAACAACCAACCGTTGAAATAAAACTAACTGACGTTAACACGAAACTCAACGACATTGTCAGTGGAATACCTACTATTGTTCAAAAAACTAATCTGATTAAAATTCCACACGAACAAATTAAAAATATCGTATATACAGTAGCATCAGGATCATCAACATGGACACCACAAAATAACACACTCGAACATACTGCAGAAGTAACTGGGTTATACAGGTTATCTATATACGATTCGGAAATTAATGCTGCCACTTCATTATCACCGAATGAATATCGTAATCCTATATTGGTGATGCTAACCAAGAACATCAAAGAAATCTTTACTCTGATATCAACGAAAATACCTCCGAGACGTTACTGGTGGTGCCTAGAATTCGTAGCTGAAACTTAATTAAATGACGTTGTTAGTATAATGGGTCAACCTCAGTCTCGCATCGACGTTCAACGTTACAGATGCAATCAAGTATGTGAGCGTCTCACTAAACTAAATAATTTTATCGACTATTATAACACGAAAATAAAAAAAATACAAAAGACGTATAGTTGTTATTGATGTAGTTGTTTACTCGGTTTCTGCTGTTATTGCTGGAACAGGATTATTATTATCAACATTGACGATGACAGCACCTGCTGTTATAACCATTATTGTTTCAGCATCAACGACTATTGCTGGTGTTCTTGGTATTATAGCCAAAAAGATAGATACTTGTACAAATGCTAAATTGCACGATTATATGATTAAATTACATACAGTGGCAGAGGCATGTTCTAAATTATCTTTGTACGTTTCTTCGTGTGTCAGTGATGGTGAAATATCCGATACTGAATTTGCGATGATGATGAAAACCTATGATGACGCTTTTAAGGTGATCGCTAATGATTTTAACGAATTAAATAATAATGATAATAATAATGACAGACAGGGAGTTACTTCAGCAGATCGTTACTAATACGACTCCGTCAAAAACTACGATGATATCATTAAGTTCGACCAATCCTGAGTTTAGTGTCAATTTTCCAACATCAATTCCTGCAAAAGAGATAGCATTAGCACAGTTACGGGTTTATTATAGCTGGCCTAATATTAGATCAAAATCATTTGGTGGACTACAGCCAAATAATTCATTAATATTCGCTAATAAAAATAAACCAGATGGAACTCCTGATTGGCAAGTAGTTGCTATTCCAACGGGCAGTTATCAAATAGAACAGATTAATGACGAGTTTCAGCGCAGAATTAAATCTATTACAGGAAAAGAATCAAAAATAGCAATTACTGTCTACGAACCAACACTATCTGCGGTTATTGAAATAAATTCCCCTGATTACTCCGTAGATATTTATCAAAGTTCGATTAGATCAGTATTAGTATGGCCTGATGTTCCACCTGTTTATAATGGAGTTTCAGAACCAAAACTAGAAGAATTTAAAACGAGTGAAGAAAAATTCATTAAAGATCCAGAATATCGAGGAAAACAACCATGGAGTAATAATACAAGATTTGGATTTCCAAACGAAGATAGATATTACTTTACCGATTTTGACGGTAAAAGAATCCCCAGGTTGAATAAAGCATTATTTATTGTTAACACAGACACCAGGACTAAGATTAGTTACTATACTGTTGATGTAAGAATTATTAAACATTTTTTAGATACTCTTAAACCTGAATACGATAAAACGTTTAATGATTTAAGAAATTTACATATTTCATTATCACAACATTATAATGAAAGTGTAAAGCAGCAAATAATCGAGTCAATAAAACATTTAAATGGTATCTTGTTTGATTTATACATCGTCAATCGAAGTATTATAAACACTGCGACTAAATTCGATGGAAATCGTTACACAAATCCAGAATCTAAACAAGTATTTCTTGATCATTATAAAATAACAGAAAAAGATTTACAAACATTTGTTATACCAGATTTAAATAACGCTGAAATGAAGAGATCATTAAATGATCTTATTGAAGAACACTTTAAAAGAATATGTGATTCATGGAGAAAAATAGCCCCACCACCGGTTATACTAAAACATAATAACAATCCCTTTGGTGCCGGACGTCATATCTCACCTGGTATTGTTAATATAACATCTACGATCGCGGTCAATCTAATATGTGACGTAATTGATGACAGTTATCAGGTAGATCTTTCAAAATCTAACCAGGCCCAACAGGGGTATATACTATATACATTTAGTCCTAACGATCCGCCTGGGTGGTTAATTGTATCTGAGCCAATTAATCCAGTTTATTTACGTGTACATAATCCATTTCTGACAAGAATAAATTTCAAACTCACCGACCAGGCAGAAAACATTTTGGATCTAAGGCAAGAGTCTCTTAATATTAATTTGTATATACGCTCGTAGAACGTCTGAGTAAATAATCAGGGGCTGATTAGTAAATACATGAATAATAATCAGTTTCTATGATTAAAGTAATTGTATATATAATAAAGCGAGATAACTTGGCTATCTCTCTCTGCGGAGTAAATTGAACGATTATTTCCCTTACTACTACGTTCGATTTACAGACAACAAATACTTCTTGTTTTTCGTTAATTATTTAGTGACTTATTTCTTTTTCTGTAGGTGATTAGCTGTTAGTAAAGCATCAATTTGTAACAGAGAGGGATATTGATGCATCTTTTAACTCTGATAACCTTAAATTCACGTCGGTTTATACGAGTGCGTAAAGTTATTTTTAGCTATAACACATGTATTTGACTTTAACGAACGATAACTCTTACAGAAAATGTAATGTGCGATTATTTTATACAGTATATATAAATAATGTTTGTAAATTAAGTAAATATACGCTACAGTTGTACAATAATTGTGATTTTATTCAGTATATTGGTCGTACGTAATTTATCTGCTTATTCAGTGTTGGGTTAACTACATAATAATTTTAAAACGTCTATATGTATGAATCGGAAAATGGCTCAGTGGTATAGTTGTTGAACTATGATACTGACGACCGTGGTTCGATTCCTGTGGCTGACGAGTGTCGACAGTATTCGGAACGATGCCATTTTTATATATAAGGTTGGGGAGCTCAGCCCCAACGAATTCAACCCCTCATCACGTTAAACAACGTGGTGAGTGCATTTTGCACTTACCCCGGGGTTTGATTTGGTGGGGGTTATTGAATTCGCAATACAGAGCTCCCTAAAATAATCAGTAGCATGCCTGAGCTCTCTACCTCATTTGAAAGACCCCCACAAGGAAACATTCAGAAAGAATGCTAGCCAAATAGAAACAGAACATGGAGTGCCAATAACGGTCATAAGAAAGACATCATCATACAAAAAAAGGACTCCATGAAAGACACAAAGGCTATCTTAAAATTGATGCTTTACTAACATTTATTTTTTTAAGGTTAAGGGACGGGTAACCGCTTAGGATGCTACTGATTATTTTTGATATTTTTAGGTCAAACATCAAGATCAAAAGTTAAAAACTTGAATGTCAATTATTTTTTATTTTAAAGAAATAATTATTATATAATGAACCAAGAAAACATTAATGATATTATTTCTGCTATTAAAAAATTAAAACATAACGGAATAAATCTATCTGATAATCTCGATCCTGAAAAAATATTATGTGATTATGAAATATTAAAACAAAGAAAAACTGACAATAAATACACATTACCATCCAATTATAAATTTGTAAAATCAATTTATCAGTCTATGTTAGAATCCTTGGCGGTGGTAAATGAAAAACAGGTAAAGCTATTTGCGCCTCTTGCACGTTCGATCGAAAATATTAGATCCGAACTATCTCGTGAATACGAGAAAAAGAAGATCGTGGATAATCGTGTAATGCAACTGAGAAAGATTATGTTATTTGATTCTGTCAAAAGTGAGAGTGACACCGAGAGCAGCGACGGTGAAGGTACTCATGGCAAAATATAGAGTCGAACTATATACAATTTATTTGTTAAGAGTACAGAGTTAGATATATTCAAATATTATCGGCTGATCATATTTGAATGAATATGCTGATTTTTGTATATGATCAGCTACATGTTTTACTGATTGTGAATGTATGATAAAATATTTGGCAGCTGCATTAATTGATGGGAAAGTTATTTCTTGTCCTGTCTGTATATTTATGGATTTAATAGATCTTCTTGCAAACTTTTTACACCTTCCTGTATTTCCACGTGTATTATTCTGACTTTGTGTAATAGCCTGCAGGTTAGATAACCGATTATTTTTGGGATTTCCATCAATGTGATCAACTACAAGTCCATTTTCAACTACTCCATGAAAACATTCAAATACGAATCTACTTGATAAATAATGTTTATTTCCACTAGTATTAAATACAAAATAACCTTTATTATTAAGACTACCAACCGGTTTCTTTAATCTGCAGTTTCTGATCACACCATCTCGGGATGCTTCATAATTTTTTATTATAGGATGTTTCACAAATTCGTTTTGCTCCATTTATATATAATATTATTTGTCTAAATCATTGTTTTGAAATCTAACCAGATAATCTTCTACGGTTTGTATAGGAGATTTATATGACGAAGTATTATTTTTTTTGTCATAATATCGTTTTAGTTCCCTGTATTTTTTTCCGCCACATTTTAAACACAATTGAGTTTTTCCTCTGACTCCAACACCACACTGAATACATGGTATTGGTCCTGTACTTCCATTTTTGAAACTTTGTGCATGATTTCCGCAGTATTTGTTCACGCACGGTTTATTACAAAGAGAAGTATATCCAATTCTGAGCCAAGCACATTTGTTTTTTGTTTCAATCATTATATATATACAAATATTTTAATTTAAATACTTGTCTTAATTATATGAACGAATTATCGGCAATTGAACCTCAGATATCCAGATTTGATCTCGATCGATTATCAGAATATAAATTTAGTACTTTGATGCAAGATCTGGCATTAACAAATGAGGATATAACCGAACGTATCCGTGAAGCCAAGAAGGAATTTCGTGACGATGGCGCTGTTCATGTATGGTCAACATTCAGAGTTGGAAATGTTACTAATATGATGATTGATCATAATTCGCACGCATGGACCTCAGCAGTAACAATATTTCCACTAGACAGAGCGGTTAAATTTTATGATGGTCATATATTTGATTTTATCAAAAATATCAGCAAAAGTGACCCTGTGTCCGTTTGGTTATTTCAAAGTTCAGAATATGATCATTACGATCAGTTTGTACGGCCTAATGGTGATATTTACCGTACAGAATCTCGTAATGTAGAAATGGAAAATCTTGCGCTGAAATATACTTCAGACGATGTCAAAGTTAGACAATTATTAAATAATTGTTTTACAGTTCCATCTGTAGCGGCTCATTTCGCTCAGGAAAAAAATTTATGGAAACCAACACGATCGGAATTTCTTGAAGATATTCATAAAAGCTGCGTAGAATATGGACACGGGGGATTATGGAATACTAAATATAAATGTAATGACGTTATATCCGTTGATATGGTAGCATGTTATTCTGGAAGTTTTCTTGGATACGGAGAATGTTCTAAATACTTTAAGAGATTCGGACATCACACGAGATGACCAGGGTTGCGATAAACGGACATTTACCAGATTTTGACTTAACCGGATTTGCTCATGTAGAATCATTCGAGTTTGCAGAAAATCTCCATCCGATTACTTATGCTTGGTTTGGAAGACATTTTTCAGAAAAATGTTGGGTTCCAATAGTACTATTGCGATATATGTTTGATGTTGGAATTTTAACATTATTGAAGGTGAGTGAGGCGATTATATCGTATAGTCCACAGAAACAAGTTTGGTTACCAGAACCAAATAGATTTAATATTAATGATGCCAGGAAAGAATTCCCTAATCTTAATGAAGATGACATTATTAAAATTACTAATAATATACGTAAATGCAGAGATGAGCATGATGAAAAACTTGCAAAAGACCTTGGTAGAAAGATAATTGGTAAATTTACTCAAGGAGGAGCCTATGATCATAAAAGACACTGTACAAGATTGATTATGGACGATGCTGAACTCGATTTTATAATAGCTGATACAACAGAAAAAAAATACATTTATAAATCGGAGTAATGCTTATTTGTCAGACGGAACCAAACTAGGTACAATTGTGAGTTATCTTGATGGTGACTCACCGCAGTTTACTCATTTAAGATCATCTATGTTGGCATATGTTTCTATAAATCTACTATCTATGATAAATAGATTTCGTCGTGATGCTGTCAGAGTCGCCACGGATTCGTTTTATATAAATAAAAATATACAGATTTATTAAAACCGCTACTTGGTAATGGTGAATGGGGATCATGGAGAATAAAACAAGAAAATATACTTAGTTATTCTGAATCTGCCGACGTTGAAATTAAGGAAATATATTGCAAAAATAATATTCAAGTATCAAAGTCATCAGCACCATCTGTATATGATCCTGTGGCTAGACATAAAACTGTTTATCTTAATGGATGCGGTGGTTCAGGTAAAACAACACGTGTGATTAAATTATTCATCAATAATAATTCGGATATAATTGTTTTGACACCGACACATAAATTAGCCAGAGAAATAAAAGAGCGAGGAGTAAAATCGTGTACTTATCATAGTTTCTTTAGATGGTGCGGAGACACATGGACTCCTGAGAGAATGGGTGAAAAATATATACCTAAATATATTATATGGGACGAGGTATGCACGGTGTCGTTAGCAATATTAAAAACATTTCTTGAATGGTTATTGACGAAGAATATTGCTATAATAATGTGCGGTGATCATGGTCAACCACCACCTTTTATTGGACAGTCTCCACATGAATGGCTGAAGAATAACGTAGAATATTATGAAGAAATAAATGATGACCATAGAGCTATTGATGAACCGCTGAAGGAATTTAAAAGATTAATTAGACTACAACCAGACAGAGTACAATGTGAAATAATGCGAGAAGTAATTCCAGAGACTTCTATAAATAATTTTCTAAATTTCTGGAATCCCGCTGATTTAATAGTTGCAAGTAGAAAGATAGTTCGTGATGAACTACAGGATAAATTATTTCTGTTACATAAAGAAAAGTTTTCAGATCTACCTGTACCATTATGTTATCGCCCAGCAGATACTCGACAACAGAATATTGATGTTGAAATTCCTGGTGGTGGAATACAGAATCTTGTCTTGAATGATATTATTTTAGTTGATATTAATGTCGTTGAGAATGCGCTGAATATGAATAAATCACCGTGGACATTAGGATATGCTATAACTATTCACTCGTCACAGGGGTTAACTATTTCTGATACAAATATTTGGATTATAGATGATCGGATCGAATGGTCGAATTTAGTTTATCTCGCAGTTTCTAGGGTCAGAAGAATATCTCAACTACATAGGGTTATTACGAATTTTATAGAAAATAATGATCAAACTATTAATAATGACATAATAAGAAAA
>JAECUM010030514.1:0-10265 GCA_016617855.1 Megalonaias nervosa | reverse complement strand
ATGTTACTGGTAGATGGACTGATGTTACTGGTAGATGGACTAATGTTACTGGTAGATGGACTAATGTTACTGGTAGATGGACTAATGTTTTCTATAACAAAAGATATTGTACCTGCAAGAAATCCGTGATGAATATGATTGTCTAGTGTCGCGTTTATATTTCCATGATGAAAGAAGAAAAAAAATGATACCTCCTTTTCAAATTTCCAGGACTAAGGTTTATAAATATAATCAGTTAATGAATACAGATAAGATATTACTCTTGAAAAATTTTTGCAGGTGACTAAGTTTAAGTTTTCTTAATTTTGTAATCCCTGTTAAGCATTATGTTATGATATCACATCCTGCGTTCATGTACGTTTTCACATATACCTCATATGTTGCAAACTTTGCATCCTGAGTGTAATCTTGTCTCATCTCATCTCGAGAAGCTTGAAGTACATGAAAACTCGAACATACATACAACAATTCTCTGTTTAGCGTGACTAATTTCAAATGTTTACCGTGACTATTTTTTCTATACGCATTGTAGTCCATTGTAACGAACCTTCCTTTTTCCATTTTCACTATCGTTTTTAATTGTTTGTAATGTCGTGTCCATTTGCTATCTCTGACTCTGGCATTTCCTTCCAGCTCCACTGTTCTACCGCACTTCCGCTGTAATACGATTGTTCAGTCATCAAGTTTCATTCTTGGCTAAACGATATGGTCCCTGACGATCATTAACCTAATTTGCTTCTATTACCATTGAACAGCGAGAGATTCTGCATTTGTTAGTGAATTGTGATGGAGTTACGTCCCTGAGACTGGCCATACGGCATTTAAAATAACCACATAAAACCACTTCCTTCAATCTATCACAGTACAGATGCTATAATGATACTGCTGCGGCTGTTGTTGTTATTGTCACTAATACCTTTGTGCAAATCGTCACATATAAACTTCACTCTGCTGCTATAAACCCCAATAATAATACAAATATTGTTCAGAACTTTAAATAAGTTTAATTAATTCAAATTCAATAAATAAAGCAAATATAATTAGTTTAATGGTTCTGAGGCTACTCACCGATATCTCCGAAAAGTTGAAACTCGGGCCCTGACATGGTGTGAGAGGTTCTCTTGAGTATCTGGATGGCCTGTCGTGTATCAATTAATAATAATAATAATAATAATAATAATAATAACTGCAGCAAAAATAACAATAATAAAGGCGTCTATGCATGTTCCAAAGCTTTTCACATGCAGGTTGGATGGCAGTGTAAAATCTAATTTGCAATTTTTGACAGCCTTACTGTGGTTTATAACATGAATACATTTGTGCACTTTCTAATGCTTATAACATGAGTAAATTTGTACACTTTCTAATGGTTATAACATAAGTAAATTTGTAAACTTACTATGGGCTATAAAAAGAGTAAATTTGTACACTTACTAAAGGTTATAACGTGAATACATTTGTGCTTGTACCATAGGTTATTACATGGGTACATTTGTACACTTATTACGGGCTATAACTTGAGTATATTTGTACACTTGCTATGGTTATAACTTGAATAAATTTGTACACTTCCTATGGGTTATAACTTGAGTACATTTGTACACTTGCTATGGGTAATAACATGAGAAAAATTGCGCAATTTTAGGCATGTAGTTCTCAGACCTCAATAATCTCCACAGCCTTCACCCAGAGATATCATCTGAAAACCTGTTTTATGTATTGTGTTTATTTCCTTCTCTCAAGGTTGCTTGAGAAACAAATTATTTAAAATGATTCTACAATTCACATTTTCCAAGTATGACCTTTTAACCTATACCCCGGTGGAGGAGCAGGCAGTAATGAAACTCTGTCTCACAAACTAGTCGTTACTACGTGAGCAAATACACGTGTATTATCAAGTTACATCTAGGTACAGAGAGATAACAAAGTGGGATGACAGACATACCGACGAAGGGAATGGGTATAATAATGTCCCCAACGTTTCATAAGAAGTGTATGAATAATAATAATAATAATAATAATATTATTATTATTATTATTATTATTATTATTATTATTACTACTACTACTACTACTACTACTACTACTACTACTACAATGACTTTTCCAAAGGCCAGTACATTTTGTAATATCAAGTAAATTTGACATGCAGCCCTGTGAGTTCCATTCAATGAAAGGTTCATGTTTTTGACTATCGGAGTCCCTCGCAAACTACTGAAAATGAGGAAAGGACACTGATGTCCAAAGTAGTATGATAGTAGCGGTAGATGTTGTGATCCGATAAAAATGATATGATGTTGGGAAAGATAATGGTGAATTAATGAAACTTGCATGTGATTCACTGAATAGTTTCATTTTAGGCATTTTGGAGTTTTATTTCAGATATAGGTCACAGCCTCATGATTTTTATTTATTTTAGAAGCAAGTCACATACTATATGGAACCCGTGGATTATTAGCATTCATAATCCATGAAAGTTAAGTGGCGAAACAAACAGCCAAGCCAAATAACCGGAGTCATATACGATAAAGACTGTGACTTGTATCAGGAATAAAAAAAAATCCCCAAACTCCTAGAATGTAACTACTCTGTTCGTTACGATAATAATCTGCATGGTAAAGTTTTCAATGTGGAAATCTGATTGTAATTACACTATAGAAGATACTAAACAGAAACCAAGTTCAATGGCATCCTATTAATAGCAGCGTGAAAACTACACAGTATGGCAGAGTAAAAACTGCTTATGGAGGTCTGCAATAATTGTAGTTAACCTATCAGATGACTGGCATGTCAACAATGTGAAAAAAAAACATAAAGGGCAGTTTCGTTTGAATGCATCATTCATATTAATCAAAGAGGCTCAAAAGATGATATATGCGTTTTCAGACACATACTTACATGATTAACTTAGGAATGATTATAATGTGAACGGTGTAAATTTGGCCAAGCTTATGAGCAGACCGAAAGAAAAAAAAGATGTAATATTACGCAAGAAAAAAAGAAGCCTCTGACGTTGACAATATCATCTACTGAATCTGATGCGAGTGAGGAAAGTTACACAAATGAATCTTCCGATGATATGAGTGAATATTCTAGCAATAATGAAAATATTCAAGAGCAAATCAATTTGACAAAAGCTTTTGGCATTTATATATGATAATACCATCATCTACATTCACTAATCAGCGTTATCTGTTTTGCGAAATGTTATACAACAATGTAGAGCAGCACATGCTTGAGGAAACTAGCAATGATTATTATCAGACAAGTCGGTCTAACAAAATTTAGGTTGGTGTAATACTCAGTGATGGGTCATTTGAAGTTATTTGGGCCGACATCATTTTGGAAAGATATTTTATCTAATGCCGCAAAGGAATTTCACTATGAAGATCATGAAACAGGTACACTTAATTATTTGGCAAGGGCTGATTACAATTTCATGTTACTATTGGCGGACACCATAAGTTTTTGTACAAAATACCACTAGAGGCTTATAACGAGATAAAACTGAAACAACTGTTAAAAAAATATACCGTGGTCTTGCCTAATTAGATACACTTTTACATATGCATCCAAAGTTCAATGACATTAGGACGTAATCAATACTTGGATGTTTATCTTGGAAAATATAAACTCTGCGGCAGAACATGCCACTGTGAATTTGCTGGCATATCGTGCTGGCACAGGTGCTCGACAATGTCTTAAATGTGGCATCGGAGTCAAATGACGTAATCACTTTTGCCGACCATTTGGATGTATTCGTGAGTAGAAAGAGATTCGCTGAACCTGTGACAACACAAACATCTGTGATTACACAAACACCTTTGTCTGCACAAACACCCGAAACAGATACAGAAATAAATGAAATAATAGATAGGATTCAAGCGATTTCAGTTTTTGATCTTGGTACAGTACGAAAATTAAAACAATGTATTGACTGACTTGAGAAAGTTTTCCCTTATATAAGCATGTCGACTGTGCATCAGCTAAAACAACTCGCACGACAGCATGGAATACAAATAACAAGCAGCATGCGAAAAGCTGAAATACTTGCATTATTGAAAAGTATCTTTTCGCTGGATCAACTTGCTGTCCCAGAAAATTCATCATCGGTTACTAATACAACAACGATTGCTAATACAACAACGTTACAACTGAAACAAATTGCACGTTAGAGTAATATAGAATACCAAGAGGTGCAAGAAAAGTTGATAAACTTGCATTATTTGGTGTGTATGAGGACGAACAAAACCGTCATCGGGATGAGTAAAACTGCCGCCGTATTGCATCTACTGTTCCTGAAAATGCTATGTTCGTGAAAAAACATACCAATTACAAATACCCGGATTTAAATTTAATACGCGTAGTGGTGGATTAGAAAATCACGTGACAAATATCCCACACACATACAACCAAATAAAGATGCGCGACAACTGTTATCAAATATGATTCCCCACTGCCTGTAACAGTTACATCACGTATCTTTGATGCAATGATGCAACTGATACCTGTTGGGAAATTTCAGTGGGTCGATCCGGCACGTTTTGACGAGAAAAACATGTACGCGATTATAACAGCAATACCGACAACAAATAATTATTTAAAGTTGATTTGGGATACCCTGAACAACTTCACCAATCTCATAACCATTATCCATTAGCCTGGTGGGTGGTTGTCACCTTATCAGTGTGCAGTCGTGAATGAACCCGGGCATAAATTTACTGATCTACTAAGCCGAAATACAATTACGTACTACACTTGAGCAATCTGCAGTTGTATTTGTGATCAGGAATGCGCGTAATCAAGGTCCAATGAGTGTTTGGATTTTGCCAGTAAACTTCGATGGCGCCGTACATACAAATCGAACACTACTCTGCACAAAAAAGACATCAGTGAGTTTTAAAAGGACTTATTCAAAGTAATGAATAATGCCGTATTCGAAAAATAAACATGTGGAATCTTTTCCGCGATAACGAACAAGAGAAACTTCGAAGGCTCATCGCTGATCCTGCATTTAAATCCCAAATGATCTTTGATGGTGGAGTTTTCTGGCCTTTTATAGTAAAAAAAGGAAAGCTGAAGTTGACAAAACCATTCTATGTGGGGTCCTCAGTACTTGACCTGTCAAAGTTATTAATCTTCTACGACACGGTGAAACCGCGATATCGTGACAAGATCAAGATGCTATACATGGATACAGACCTTCTTAATGCACATCACAGCAAAGGATGTTTACGTGGACATGGGCGAAACAAGTTTAGCAAATTAAGTTGATACCAGCAAGTATCCAAATGATCATTAATTGCTTAGCAACAACAACAAAGAGGTTGTGGTACGTTTAAGGATGAGTTTGTGGGAAAGCAATTCGAATAATACGTGGGACTGCGCTCCAAAATGTATTCGTTAGTGGTTGGATCCATCATAAACATTAAAACGGCGAAAGGAGTTTCACAGATTTTTTAAACAAAAATATCCCCCATACTACATGTACGTGGAATGTCTTCGCCAGCGATGTGAATTCACACTTTGGGCAAATATGATCCGGTATCGAAAACATCGCATAGATGTATAACTATGTACTAAAGTAAGTTTGTCCCCGTCTGATAGCGATGGATACTCCTCGACGGTATCAAAACTCACGCGTACGAGCATCATCCTATTGTGAATCAAGTTACGGCTGGAACGTGAACCTGATGATCTAGTGCATCAAAACAGATCTTAGTGGCAGTTTTGTACTGGCTGGAATGACTTGCAATTCCTCTCGCACAAATGATCGGCTAGGAGGCAAAGCTTCCCATGCTTGGACCTCTCTTTCATTCACAGGCCATAAGGGTAACGTGTTGGAGTATCAATCCGTTCTGAGATAGTAAATGCATCGGCGGTTAGTAAATGCATCGACGGCCATACCGGGTCAGTAATACGACGTTGTCCAAATTCTCCTGGTACATACAGATACCGAACACAATTGTTTCCACGCGGTTCCAACGCTGGTAGTTGTGAAATCATTTTTCGGCTGATGATCATTTTTGTTGAATCGAGTTAGCTGGTTTTAAAACAATCGTGTGTGTAATTTCATTATTCAATACAGCTATGACTCCGTGTTACCCATTCGTAAGTCTTCTCAAAAGTGCTATCACTTTCGGTCCGAGATCGCTTTGCACTCGAAGGGCTAGTCCCATGCATCCGAGGTTGCTCTTCATTCTTGCGCTGCTGATGACAGAATAGTCTTTCTGCAAGTGTGCGATTCAATTGTTCCACAATGGCTTGACCACGATATACGTTGATATGTCCAACACGAACTCGCACACAGTTTCTCGTCAACATCGTAGCAACAGATCCGAGAAATTCTTTACCAGGATACACTTGTAATAGTCGTGGTCATGTTTGTGGTCTGCGTGCATAAATGTGTTGGAGTGCATCTGCTTTGGTTGGTTGTTAGATTCAAGTTGTATATCAAGTCGTGCACCAGGTCCACATTAATTGTATCTAGGTCCTTGAAGGAGCTTGATGTGTTTTTCACCAGGATATTTACTCCATTTTGTTTCTGGTAACTTTGTTAATGCAGCAACGACATCACCGCTGACTTTTTTTTAAAAGAAGTAACGTGAACTTTTCTTTTCTATATCGAACACAAGTTCCAGTGATCGCAGGCCTGTCATTATATGTTTGAACCAGCTTTTTGTTTGCAGTACATGTCTTTGTACGACATCTCACATAATATGAAGACACGATTGTATTGTATTATTTAAGAAAAGAAGAAAATTTGAGATCATTGACTTTTCCTCACAAGCAACACCTAAACTATCCAAGTATGGTTGAAATGGAACCAATTCCGAGTTTCCAAATTCAGTTCGCGTGCTAATCATTGGCCCTGCTGGATCAGGAAAAACTCAACAGTTATTGAATATGATTGTACGATGGTAAACATAGGATCGCCTGTATGTGATTGCGCCGTCGGTTGTTGAGCAACCGTGTTATTATGTTTCAGAAGACTTTAAAGAAACTTTGAGAGACAAAAGGTCACTGAGTGGCAACATCACCAAGACAAAGCTTCTATCTATTTCATTTCCACAATTGATGAAGCACCTATCATTAACGATTTATATGCAAGTGAAAATAATCGTTTGGTGTGCGACGATGTGATGCTTGAAAAAGAATCAATCCCGAGTAAATATTTTCACAAGGTCGACATCAAAACACATACACGATTTGTTTGACTCAACGATACGCACATGTACTAACTGTAACATGTTAATGATACTTCGTGGTATTGACGCGCATGGTTTCTCAAACATTCATTGAACTTAGTGTACCGCCGACTATTCATGGGATTATTTTCGTGGCATGTTTGCGCGAAATACCAATGGACCCTTCATAGTTTTCTTACTATTGACTTAACTGGTCTACCAAAACAAAAGTATTGTGCGGGTTTGTACACAAGCATGACTCACACGATAATTTAAAAATCATAACAATCGTACAAAATGTCCGCCGGTGATACAATCATACAAAATGTCCGCCGGTGATGTCATATAATAAAATGAAAGACGACACCATAAAACCGCTCGTGAAGACGAGGAATATATTCATAATGTTATCACAAGTCACAAAAGGTCAAGATTACAGTCTCATCAAACTGCACAAGCAGATCTCAGAGCGGCTTTGAACAAACATTAGCGCCGCTAATTAAACATACAAAATAAATTGCGGAACGTGCTGAGGATGTTAAATAGGAAACAAGCGCAACGGGAGCACAAGAAGAACCTTGTCCAGTTTAGTACAATTGCTGGTCGTACCAATTATATCAAAAAGCAACAAGAGCAAATGTAGACTCTATAGGATACTTACCAGCGGCGATTGCTGAAGTCAAATAGGACGTCGCTGAAGTTAGAAAGACCACAGAAGAGCCAGCCATCAAAGATTTGGTTGAAAAGATGACACCATCCGGGCATCTGTCAGTGATGGAACACCGAAACAAAATTTTAATGAATACGGTCATCAGTGGATCTTGAAAATTCAATCGGTGCTGGTTTTTATATACACCCTGGTTGGGAAAATTAGTGATCAGAAAGCCATCATATAATATAACAAGGTATGGTCAGGTGGGTATATAGGGAATTTGCAGGGTTTAAACACGCCACTGGTAATCTATTTAAGTTTTATTAAGACGTACATACATGACTAAAGATGGAGAAATTATTCACCCAAATTAAGCGATGAAAGATTTTGCAAAACTCCTATACGAGATAAAAGAAGATTCTTGGTCGCGAAAACATCCATCAACCACTGAAACACAGGTAGAAGCGGCAGCTACATCCGAATTTGTTGATATACCACAAATTACACAGGAATACGCGGACCAACTGATTACAGAACAACAACGACACTAAGGTTTATATAATATAAAATACCGTGATTATTAATTAAAAGAAATGCTAAAAGAGCAACAAACAACCTCACCAACACCTGCACAGCCACAAATAGAAGAACATCAGCAACAGAAACAAAAATTTCCAAATTGCTGCACAAAAAAGAGAAGAGTTATCTCTGTTTGCACCAGCAAAAGCTACGTGCGAAAACACCAGAACAAATGCAAATATCCGCACCCGCAACTATCAATACACAAACACAACCAAAACAAAAAGAGAGCTTTGGCGGTCTATGTGATCCTAACGACCTCACTGATTGATTGGAAACACCTATTGGGTCATTTTGTGCCAGTAACAATGCACCAGAAGTCATTAATGAGACCACATCGATTTGGAAACGGTTTTTCACCACAGGACAGAAAAAACATATCGCTCATTGATGCTTGAACTTGTTGACGATATCAATGACGTATACAACTAACAAAGTTCGCACACCGATGATGAGTTCTGACGAAATGCGTTACCTCAATGATTACAATCTCGCCAACGAAACCAGAATTTGTCTACACCTCTTACCGCTGGGAATCACGCACACACGAGACCTAATATCTGATCACAACCGTTTACGTCTGATTGTGGATCAACCTGGGGTATGGTAGAACTTCCTTCAGGCACATATTATATTACCTCAATCAATGATGAGGTTCGACGAAAAAATTTGTTTTTGACCGGTAAAGACTCTAGCATTTCTATACGTGAATATCAGCCAACACTCGCCATTGCAATCGAATCTCAGCAATATTTGGTTAACATTAGGCAGTCATCGTTGAGAACAGTTCTTGGTTGGCCAAAAATATTTCCCACAATAAGCAATTGAACTCAGTTATTTGATATCGACTACGCCCGCGGCATTTGTAGGTATTCAATGTCATAAAACATATTCGTTTTTACCCTTCTAGACCAAGACAAAGTGAAACATTGATAATACAACTGTACATTCGAGATCAAACTGATATTTAATATAATAACAGTTCAATGTGGATGTGTGATACTTCTGCTTGTTGTTAACGCTAGAAAACTCATTCACGTATTTCGGAACTGGCATCGATGGCGTTGTACGTGTAGACAGTATAGTATAGACAGAATGAAGCTTCATCAACTTATACGTAATTCTTTTACGTAACTACAACCTAGTGGCATAGATGCCAGATCTACTGACGCCGCCCCTATCATGTCTGATGCCAACTCGAATTTCAGTCTTATATTTGCACAGCGTCGATCACTATTAATTGGTGCTTCATTACAGTTTTCGTGTGCAATTCCCATCAGTCACATATTTGGATTTTGTAGAGATGTTCGCAAGCTTATTTTTGGAGCTAAACTCAGTCGTCTTGTAAAGGAACACAGCCAATGACGCAGTTTGGCGTACTGAAGGTGCTGCTAGTAAAGTTGGGTTGACAACATTAACTTTGGGGATAACTATTGTAACATTTTCACTGACTACAGAATCACACTTGCACACAGATACACACCCACCAAGTGTTATGACAGGGCAATATCCATGGTAAATAAATGCTGAACACAGGCTTGTTTGTGGCGTTCCAACTTACAGCGCGAGATAATAGTCAAAGCTGTAGAAAGATGATATTTGACGACTTAGGAGTGACTGAGGCATCGTTGCGGTTAAACTATCAGGAACTCTGTGAGCAAAATTTGCTTAACTATGCAGAAGCTACTCCTCATATTGCGCGTGCATACCACAATATGAGACTGAGTATGGGACCTACATCAAAGCATTGACACAAGTCTGCAGATTTCCCAAGATTTTCGTACGTTGTACCAGAGTGATTACTTTTAATTCGAACATCTATAACTGTTCAGAAAATCCGTTGTTGA
>JAECUM010030513.1:0-25050 GCA_016617855.1 Megalonaias nervosa | reverse complement strand
CATCTGCGAGATGCCTTTGTTGTAAATCTTTACTTTTATACGCAACATCATGAACATGACACGCTTGATCAATCTTATTTACTGGATACTCTCCTGGTCTTGGTTGATCTTGATCATCAAGTCGGATGTCAAGTCGGGTTCCAGGACCACAATAATTATATCCTGGTAAGTGTTTCTCACCGGCATATTTAGCCCACGGAGTTCCTGGTAATTTTCCTAATAAAGCGGCTATATCTCCACCTGTCTTTGTCCCTGAATCAGACATGGAGATAAATTTATATTTTTTCGTGCCGCATTTTACACATTTACCTTTTAATGCACGTCGTTTATTTTTTGTTATTATTGTTGTCAGTCCAGTAGTGGGTGTAGATAATCTACATCGAACACAATATAGACTCATATTATTTATTATATGGATATAATTGACTTTTCGGCGACACGAAAACAGGAGCCAGTGAAGCATCATCCAGCATTACCAAATTCGATAAGAATGATTATAATAGGTCCATCTGGATCGGGTAAAACACAACTATTATTAAATTTAATAATGCGATGGTTAAAATGGAGTAAATTGTATTTAGTAGCACCATCTGTAGATGATCAACACTGTTACAAAGTACTTAAAGATTTTAATGAAAATGCAAAATTGCTGAATGAAGATGGTGATGATGTTGTTGACTTTATTACCGATATTGATGAGGCTCCATCTGTAGATGACCTAGATGGATTTATTAATAATTTAGTGGTGTACGATGACGTTATGCTGGACAGACAAACAAATCCAGCTAGAATATTTTCTCGAGGTCGTCACAAAAATACTGACGTGATTTATGTTACACAACGATATACACAGATACCTAAAGTGATCAGAGATTACTGCAATATTTTGGTTGTGTTTAATGGAGTAGATAATTATACTCTACAGAATATTTATTATACTTGGTGTTCAGGGGACATGGACATGATTAAGTTTAAAAGCTTCTTTTCAAAAGCACAATCTGCTCCGTTCGGATTTATAACAATAAATCTTCATGACCCAAGATCCAGATATCGTATAGGTCTGGATAAAATCTTTGGTTAATCTGTGATTAACTCTGCTCCTCCTCTGCTAGAGAATTATTTCCCCTTTCTATGTATGTCTGTATGTATGCATGTTTGTCTGTATTTTAATTTATCAAAAAATAATCAGTAGATCCTAGCGGTTACCCTTCAATGGAGCCCCTCGATAGCCTGTGTGACTTTCATGGGGTCCTTACATTGTCGTCTCTCTTATGACGTATTATGCGGCACGCCCATGTTCTGTTTCTTTTGGCCAACACCCTTTCTGGATGTTTATTTGGGGGTTCTTCCATGGGGCAGAGAGCTCAAGGCATACTACTGATTATTTTAGGGGTGTATTGCATAGACACACCTCCCGGCGAATTTCTAATCGACGAAAGTGAAATATTAGCAATTCAGAAGGCTGTCTAGGCATTGCGATTTCGATAAAACCCCTACGAAACCCCGGGGTAGAATCCAAAATGGAATCCGACCACGAGATACGTGGTGATTTATCGAAATCTCAGGGGATGCCTCCCCCCCCCCCACTTATTAAAAGACGTGGGCGACCCGGGGACCCGAACCCATCTCGGCGAGATCTGGGGTCGAACCGCAAACATCAGTATTAAAGTTTCCAACAACTTTAACATTGAGCTAACGAACTCGACTACGGATATACGTTTTAGAAATTATTATATGTGATTATTGTGCAATAGCATTTGATATCTGATTTTACAAATAAATAAATATTTATAATTTTATTAAGATATTTTGCCATTATATGTATGAACCGATTAAAATGTATTATATTTAAAATTAAAACACGGAAATAAACTGCACACAAATACCTATCTTCGCTGACGATAAACACAGCTATTGTTTGAACTACCACACATGTCCTTGAAAAATCGGTACGCATACCTATCTCAGTACATGTATGTATGACTCACTTCATGTATATACATGCAATAGTTGATCTGGATAAATTCATAGCAGCAGGAAGGGTGAATGACAAAAATTGAGTAACCCGGTAAGTAAACTAAACGCATTAAAGCAAAAGTCAAAAATGAAGTAACAAAAATGAGCTAACCCAAAAGATTTCTTATTCGTTTTTCAAACTAAAAGGTAATAATATAGTTAGAAGGTTTGGTTTATCGTTTTGACCCTTATTTTTTGTTATTTATTTTTACTTAACGGTTCAGGCAAAAAGTTGTAGGGTTCACCCTTCCTGCTGCTTCTGCATACATGAACTTGCTCGACTTTGTTACAGGTAAATCATTGATATAGACATTGAACAAACTTGGCGAAAGAACAGACCCTTATGGGAGTACATTATTCTAACGCCTCCACGAGCTGCATCTCTCTCTCTCTGATGTGCACTCTGAAGCGCCTGTTGAGAAGTAAAAGTTTAATAATATCAACTATCCAGCGCGGCAATACTCTGGAAATAGGCGAAATTACGTGAAATTACCTAAAATAATTGAAATTGCCTGAAATAGATGAAATACCTGAAATAGGTGAAATTACCTGAAATAGACGATATTACCTGAAATAGGTAAAATTACTTGAAATAGATGAAATTACCTGAAATAGGTGAAATTACGTGAAATTACCTAAAATAACTGAAATTACCTGAAATAGATGAAATTACCTGAAATAGATGAAATTCAAGGTGCCCTAATGTGTATCTTACAACTGTCTTACGATTCTATGGTCCTAAACTAAGTGACAGACAAAAAAAAATCATCAAGTTTAGTAAAATTCTACAATCATTTATTTTCCTAGAATAATTGGCAAACATTTACTATGAATTTATAGTAATGTGAATTAATTCCAAAATAATCCTAAAAGTTGTATCACAAGTCCAAAAGTATGAAGTGTTCAGAATGAATTTCAGCGGTGTTCCGAACGAATTCCAATCTTGCATTCCGAGACAAAGTCAAATTAAATTTGAAAGTAATAATGATTTCTGAAAAATTTAAAGAACTTTTTATCACGGACGTGCCTTAATTTCTTCTTACGCCCCTGTGGTCTTAAAGTGAGTAATAGCAAAAAGGCAAAATCAATATACTGGGTAGAATCTACAATTAATTTATTTCCCTAGAATACAAAGTGAAAAGGGGTAGGTACTATAAGGCCCCATTTGGCCCCAAAAATCACAAATTTTTAAAGACCTTATCAGATAATACCATGGCAAAAATGTATCATCATCTGAAAAACTAACATTTCAAATGACTTTTAAAACCCAATTTTATGTGACGTCATAGGTACGTGCACATTACGTCACATTTGACAGTAAAATAGTCTTTTGTTTGCTAAAATCTGAGCTATTTTAAAGAAATTAAGGTGGTCCACGTGCGGGAAGCAAATTCATATTTTTACACAATATAACCGTATGCGCGAATAACCATTTAGAAGAATTTCATTCTGTTCCCTGCACGTGGACCATGTGAAAGCAATAAAATTTAAGTCCTTCAGTGTTCATTGGTACCCCTCATATTTCAACAACGGTCAAGTATTAACTACATCTAAACTGGCATTTCAGCTGCAATGACAGAATAAAATAATTTTGACATATACTGCAATGACTATATGTCCTCTAATATGCATACAGATGGTATAGTGAAAACTGAAATTAGTATTTAGTTTTGTTTCTAAGCAAATGGGCTTGTTCATTGGTTTAATTCGTTGTGTACACTATATTATACCGTTGTATGAATTCACTACCTTGAATTCTGACAAACTTCTTCATAGTATAAAATAATACTGTGAATCATAAACATGCAGCTACGAAAATATTGTAATCAGCACTGAACAAATATGAAATGTAATACGCGTGTTATTATTCAACGTTTCCCATATGTTGAATTACTTCAGTCACTCAGCTTCACAACTTCTGCTAAGGACTAGATTTCGGTCTTCATCTAACAACAAAATGGATGGAGGGGAGGGCTGAAGGCAATATTTATACAAATATTATTTTTGAAGATATGGGCTATTGAAATGTTATGAATGTTACTCTACCTGTAATGCAAAGACATGTATAATATATTTTTGTTTAAAATGAGAACAGATATTTTAGGTCACACATGATTTTAACTCAAATGAACCTCACACGACAACAAGCTATCTATATATAATAATTTGCCATCACGATTTCAAGAATTTCACGTGGAGTAGAGGTTAAGTGCGCGGTTGCTCGAATCTTCTGCTAAATCTTAAACCAGTAGTTCGAACCTCGTTGGGAGCCTACATTGTTCTCTTTCGATTTATTTATATAAATAAGTTTTCTTACATTTTTCCATCAGTGATTTAAGCTTGTTCTTCTTGTACTATCTTTTCATTTCTGTCTTTCTTTCTCTTGTAATCTATCCAAAGATTTATATTTAGCTAAACATTTGGCATGAAAGTTATTTGTTCTTAGATATTTCTATTTCAACTTGCTTTTTACTTTTGTCATTATCTTGCACATTGCACAAACGACTTTAATGATGATATTATCGCCTTAGGTACATATTGACTGTGTACAGTGTACAAATCATGTCCAATTCATAGGACAAGTTAACATTTTAAACCATGTCGCTAGCAGATATGAGCCACTTGACTTGAAAAACTACGTGTGTTGAATAATTTAAAAATTGCGTTATGAGGACGAAAGGCTTTAATTAGTTATGGGCGATCACTCGATCAGCACACCACTCCCATCATTTATATATTGACAGGTAGATAAAAAAGAGATATATAGAGACCGATACATAGAAAGGCAACCAGAGAGATATACAGATCAGAAAAATAGATCCATATATTATACATAGTTTTTTTCTGTACAAATGACTCGTGTTACGCCCAGGGGCTTAAACTTAAATAAAAAATTGATGTAAAACCCAAACAAGCATTAAAGTTTTCCAACATATAAATTTATGCAAATAAAATATAAAGTAAAATAGATGTGTACTAATGAAGAATAATTTACTTTTTTAAAATTCCTAGCACGTTATCCTAATAATCCTAATTGTACTATCAATTTGTCACTAATCCGGAAACAGTTCTAAGGTATTCTGGATGAAGCTTCTATTGTGCTTATGTTTTACCGTGATAACACGACTGAATTTAACAGAATTATCAATCCATAATGTTATCTCTTCAGTGTAATCTCGCGAACGAAGAATATCACTGATGTCTTTTTAAGTTTCACATACACTGATTGAATCAATTAAAAATTCAAGTCCTTTAATATAATCACATAATTCCAAAGTACTGAATGTTTAAATCAATGATATATCCAATGAACAGGTAGTTGTCAATCACAATTTTCCTGTCAATGTCTCTTACGAACAGTATCATAAATGAAGAATGAAATAAATGGTGCCTATGGTCATGATCTAGTTTCCATTGGAGTTTCAAATAAACCATCTCTGATTCACAACAGTTTCTAGAATAACTTCAATCGTATTATTCCCTTTCATAATAACTCTGTCGTCAACATACACAAACATTCCTATTCTGACCTTCAAATCTCATTGAATCACGCGCTTGGTTTACATGACCCATATACATACTAGCATGTGATTCTTGATCTGCTTTGTTGATTTCACCGATACATTTGTTACATATAACTTTGATAATAATATTGACTTAAGGGCGCAAATGGACATCTCCTAATACTCTTAACTGCATGAAATATTTGCAAGGATGCAAACTAAAGTAAGTTAGTATTTGAGGAAGAAGTATGTGTTTGCGTGCGTTCCAATCACATATTGACAGTTATTTCATCCGATATTCGCTACGGAAAGGGCGGCTTATGTACTAAAATACAACTTTGAAAACACTGGACTGATTGCCATTGTTAAATTTGCTTTCGTGCCATTGGTGGAGCGGAAATAGCGAAGTTATAGTAAATAGAATGGCTATCGATAACATGGATAAAGTAAACAGAATGCATATGGATAAGTTGGACAGAAACAGAGTAGTTATATTAAATAGAATGTTTATCGATAACTTCGACGGAAATAGGGTAGCTATAATAAATATATTGTTTATCGATAACTTCGACGGAAATAGGGTAGTTATAATAAATAGAATGCATATCGATTTCATGGATAGAAATAACGTAGTTATAGTAATCATGATGTCTATTTGATAACATGGACAGAAATAGCGTAGTTATAATAAATAGACTATCCAACGAAAACATGAACGGAAGTAGCGTAGATACAGGAAAATAGGATGTCCATCAGTATCGTTGACAGACATAGCAAAGGTATAGTAAATAGAACATCTGGCGATAATATAGACTAAGCTTGGAGTTGTAATAACTTGAATGCCTATCGATAATATGGACCTAGTCTTGTAATTGAAGTAATTACAGTATATATCGATAATATGGACCTGGACGTGTGGCTATAGTAAACACAATGTCTATCTTTAGCATAGACGAGGCAGGAGGGCTGTGGATACCGTACATGGGAACAATCTAAATGGCTTATCCCAAACTGAAAATTCTTAAGAAATCCGAATACAATAACGGACAATTGAAAGATTGATAACAATCACTTATCTGTACTTTGAAAGACTGAAAATTTACTAAAATTGAAAAGTGAAGATTTTTCCGCATTTAAGACAGGCTGAATGTACTCCTGACTTTGAAGCATATTTTCGAATACGGAAGGGTTTGCATGCACATAAAATGAATCAACCCATGCTTTAATTATTTAAATCATTAACTCATCTTACAAGAATGTAAAATCAGCTAAACCTGAAACTCGTTACATGTATGATATCGATTACCTTTAAAACAAAGGACACAAAATGGTATTCTTAAGTATCTTGTGCAAAGTGTCTCGTAATACATACTTTTTAAAAACATTTACGTTTTTTTATATGTGCATAATATGTTCTTTTTGTGCTAATTCTGGACCATTAACTCATCTGAAGCAGATATAATGTGATCCATCACAAATTGTTCCATTTATGTGTGTAATTTAATTCGAGGCAACGCTACATAACCTTGGGAGCCCAGGATGATGAAGGAAGGGACCTATCATCTTGTAGAGTATTTATTCCGCTTCAAGGTTCCAACACCTCTACCAGGATACATAGAGAGATTGATTTAAAAATAGACGGCACATCAAAGATTAAAATTTTGAAACATGCAAAGGGAAGTAAAATAAAGGAAGAAATAGTTATATTGACACACATTTTCTTTTATTTACAGTAGCAATTATATAATTAGATATATTAGAAGCAGTCATATATGCAATTTTAAATTATTAATGTATATAATATAGAATTAGTAATATATGTAATATAAAGTTGCCCATTGAGTGTAATACTAGGGGGACAACTGGATTATAAGGTTGGAGGAGACACAAAATCACTGAAGCTGTAGATATGTGTTATTTTGCTCTATGAGTGTGGCTTAAATATTACGATCATTATCAATATAAGTAAACATATTTATTCGGGTATGGGTCATAGTTATTGGAATTCCCCATAGAAATACCTAGCCTACCTGATGATTACCACACTATTTATTATACTTTTAGTAACGGATTTTATCTTCTTGAATCTCTGAAGTTGTAGATGTGTGTTT
Organism: Megalonaias nervosa; assembly: GCA_016617855.1. Taxonomy (NCBI): domain Eukaryota; kingdom Metazoa; phylum Mollusca; class Bivalvia; order Unionida; family Unionidae; genus Megalonaias; species Megalonaias nervosa. Next base: position 17,420 of record JAECUM010030513.1, on the reverse strand, counting down.
CTTAGTCCTTGTTGCATATCGAGTAGGAATTTTCCCCAACAACAACGATGATAACAGCAAGAACAAAATGCCTATTTGGTGCTCGTTGATGTGCGCTGTCACATGAGAAAAGGAACGAAAGTTATAATTAGATTTAAACCCAATTTGGATCTGAGACGTATAAATGGTAGCACAACACCACTGTAATCTGAGGAACAGGAATTTATGTTTTAAATCTCATAATCTGTTGAGGAACAAAATAAGATTGATTACTAAATTATCTTTATGGAATATTGCACACAACTAGGTCTTACTACAAAACCACTGCATGCAGTTAAGGTCTATGGTTGCTATTTATATTGAATTTGTATCTGATATTTCTCGCCATGATTATAAGCTATAATTTTTTTTCTACTTGACCTTGTCCAAAATCAGCTCCATGTAGTACCTGACTAATAACGTTTTTTTTTCTGTATACAAATAATGCATAGCTAATATTTTCTATATGAGTGTAGGTTAAATATTATGATCATTATCAATATAAGTAAACATATTTATTTGGGTCTGGGTCAAGGTTATTGGAATTCACCATAAACATACCTAGCCTGCCAGATGTTTACCACATTATTTATTATACTTTTAGTAGCAAGCCTTATCTCCTTGAATGTTCTAGAATGGAAAATTCCATTAAATCAAAGTATTTAAAGAAAATGCTAATGGTGACCTAGGTGAAGTAGGGTTTTTTATAATTTTGTTTATCTAGAAATTGCTTATTCTTGCTGTAATATCTCGAGGCAGAATCATTTGTATCGTTGTTTTCAGTAGATGATTTGGCTGAATTATTTATTCAAATTATTATTCACTGAAAATACAAAGTACTATTTAACAATATTCTTGGATAGAAATATTAATTTCGAATGATAGTGAATTCAGTAATACAAGGGCATCTTGGATTATACTATTGTCATTGATTGGAAGACTGTTTGCAATAATTACTCTTCAGGATACTGGTACATTGATACATTCAAGACTACAGGCATATCAACACCTTCAGCGCTGGATCGGACATCGAATACCACTGGAATTACTTTAAACTTTATTCGTTAGGACTCGTGATAGAACTTTTTGGACTATTTGGGATTTAATTCGCAATGCAGTAGGTTGTTTTAAAATTTTCATTTTGTATTCTAGGGAAATAAATTATTTGTTGAATTTTACGCACAAAACATTGTTGGATTTCGCTCTTTTCTATGACTTAGTTTAAAAGCATAGAGTCGTACTATTATGAAAATGTTTGTACATTTATAGAAGTAAGATAGTTAAACTCAGATTACCTGAAATTTAAACTGCTTATTATTTACTGAACAGAATTTAATATAAGAATAATTTCATAACATGAATAATTGCTCAGTCGTAAATTAAAAATCTGTTCAATCGCTGAGTCAATATAATCTGGATTTCACATGTAAAAATGAAACTTATTAGATTTAACTCTTTTTTAGAAGTTCATTCATATAGAGGAAACATATTACAATATTATAGTATTAAAGGTGCTTACAAAAACCTTTGCAAAGATTATGCAAGGTGCTTGCAAAACGTATTCAAAGTGCTTCCAACGATTATTAAAAGTGTTTCCAACAAATATTCAAGGTTGTTTCAAGGTGCATTCAAGCTGCTTCCAAGCAATATTCAAGGTTCGTCCAAAGATTATTCAAGATGTTTCCAAGGAGTAGTTAAAGTGCTTCTATGAGAATTCAAGCTGCTCCAAAGAGCATTGATGGGTTAAAAACAGACGCAGATGCATCAGATTTAATCTTCAAAACCTAACTATATTTGCATTAATATGTTAGTGTGTACAGTTTTTATGAAAACGTTAGTCACGAACAGAATGTTGTAACATTAGATTGACTTTGCTCAGTATTCCAATTAAAAGCTTATTATTGAGTTTAGTCTTCTAAAAGTGTACTATATTTACCGTGTGTTAACACATATTACCTGTGTGCTATTTTGCTGTAGTTCACATGCTTGGACCCAATTGATATGTCAAGCCAAGGAATATTAAATGTCCGTCTGGCACAGAAAGGCTATTTTATCAGAGCTATATACGTCATGATAAAGGGTTGTTTGTAAATAATGCAAAATCATACCACACGTTTCGCCCACATGATCTGGTTGTGAAGGGCCACATGGGAGATACGGGGCTGCTTGGCCGTTCCACCACTTTCAATCTCCGATAGCATACGTGTCACGAAGTCCAATCAGTACACCAGAGTAATTATCTGCAAGTAGATCAACAATCTATTAGAACAAGTACACAGTTTGAAATTTACATATATCATGAATCGTATATTGTAATGACTTCAGTGGGAATGAAAGCAAATACGACGATCCATATAATAATCTCAATTATAGTCCACGTATTTATCACGGTAATTATCACTTTTTGGCCAAGAGAATCATGAAAATCTGCTTGTCCATGGGATATATTTGTTTACTAGGATACAAGGACCAAAGTGCAACGAATATTCTGTAGTTCACATAGTACGCAGACGGCAAGTGATCGCAGTTGATTTAATTAAAAAGGTAGATACGTGAGGAAGTTGATTGAAATAAGCAGTTATTTTCAAAAACGTAAACAGGTCTTAAATATTATGCGTAATGAATTAAATGAAAAATATATTAAAGCACATTTAATGTAATTATATATTAATAAGTTCTCAAAATTATTATAATATAAATAATTAAATGTTCATAGACTTTACACATCAGATATGTACTGTCGCATACTATTAGATAACACAATTCTATCTGAGGTCATAATTATTTCTCAACTTGTTGCTAAATCTTCCTTTTATAATTTCAGATCGTATGGAAAGTTCCGGTATGATTTACCATTAGGTCAACCAATAAAAACAAACGAACTATCTATTGACGTTCATGCTCTTGGTCATCGGGCTGCTGATAGGTCTATGAGATAAAGGGATGATAATATTCGCAATGAATTACTGGGAATGGTAAGGGGACGATAATATTCAGTGAATTACTGGGAATGGTCCAGGAGATACGAGGAAGATAATATTCACATAGTATTACTAGGAATGGTCCATGAAGTACGGGGACGATAATTGTCACAGAGTGTTACTTGGAATGGCCCATGATATACGGGGATGATAATATTCAGTGTATTACTAGGAATGGTGCATGAAGTACGGGGACGATACTCGTGACGCTGTGTTACCAGGAATGATGTATGAGATACGGGGATTACAACATTCAGTGTGGTACTGGGAATGGTCCATGAAATACTCTGATTATAATACTCAATGTGTTACTATCATTTTATAACGAACAAAACTGATAGATCATCTTAATTCACATGTAAGATTTTTGTCTGCTTTCTCAACGAGAATAAAAGAAATTAAACTGACATACAACAGTATTCCGTGGATATTCTACGAATACAACTCTGCTGTATTTTAAGTAGTTCTGTCATATTTAAAGCAGATCTTTATTTACTTCATAGAAAATAAATGCAGAAATTCTACAGCTGATTTTCTGACTTTATCATACTAATGTGGAACGCATTTTCGCAGTTTGTCGCACTAATGTAATCTGACTTTCATAGTTTGTCGCACCATGTGCATGAGTTTTTCTCGGTTTGCCACACGAAGAAAATAAAAGCCGCAGTGAATTTTCATTTTGATTCTTAAGCCGTCAATTACATAATGGATTATACTTTTAGAGAACAAAATACGCATTACATTACAACATTACAAAAAAAAAGCATAAAGCATTACAACACGTCCGATGACTTATAGCTACGTTAAATTTAAAATTACAGGCGGATTTACATGAGGGTTAATAGGGCAATTGTTAAGTGAAACTTCGCAATGGGACAACTAATCTCGTTGACTGGGACACCCTGTTAAAAAGGCAAAGGTAGATAGATACTTCTGAGCGCGTATACAATGGCTTGAATGGTCTGAAATTCAAGATAATCAACTTGGCCCCTTCTGTTTCACATACAGCCATAGCATCTGTTGAGTTTCTCTTTTCGTAGTGAATCTTATAGCACATACCGAGCGATTGGTGATTGACATAATCTCCATCGCATTTCATATTTACATGAAGTGATTTAGATTCCGTGTGTGCTGCGAACTTCATGTGTAAAAGACAAAATAAAATGATTCAGAGTTTCTTACATGCCTAGATTTACGCGCCAAGATCCGAGGTCTTGCTTCTTACAACAGTGTCAACAGTATCAAACGCTAGTGCATTAAAATAACGACATATATATATATATATATATATATATATATATATATATATATATATATATATATATATATATATATATATCTTTGTTCGTTATTTTCTGAATATTTTAAAAATTCATATGCTATTGTAACGTAACATTGTATGATGGACATAACCTTTTCCAAAATCAAGTTCATTTTCTACTTGACCTGAGTTATTGACTTTTTTTGTAAACATCTGTTTTGTCTAAGCCAGGATCATTAAATTCAGCTGTGTCAAGGTCATTGCATTTTTTATAGCTAGATGACATGATTGTAATAATGGTGAGGGACTTTCTAATTAAAAATAAGATCCTTTGAGAACAATGTACTTTCGACCATTATCCAAGGTCTCTTTTTACTTTTTAGTTTAAATATAAAAATATAAATCTTGTTTATTTGAAAATTAGTCATTCGTGCTTTAAGATCTTAGCAGAATCAAGCGTATTATTGTTTTGTTCAGAAATTCGTTTAGGCTGTAATTTTATTTATTCAGATATTTAATTTAAGTGATTCTTGTTTTGAAATAAAAACAAATTTTCTCCAAACATAACATTCTTGGAAATAAAGACTTGAATTTATAGTGAAATTTCAAGTAAGGATTTAAATGATTGGATTGTAGTATTGTGACTGAACAAAGGACAGTTGGCTCATCAGCGTTTTACGGGCCTCCACAGGTACATCAATACCCTCAACATTGGGTTTTCCAGCAATGTTTATTCAGAACTTTTATTATTAGGTCTTGTGTCTGCAATTCTATGATTATTTTGGATATAATTCGCAAAATCTCTAAGCTCCTTTTCTCATTTATTACATGCGTGTGTGAGAGAGATTTGATTCTTTAACATAGCTTTAACAATCCGAGTCATATTGCTATGAAGTCTGCAGTGTGGCAGTTTATAGTAATGTCTAGCACTGATGCATCATACCGCAGACATATGGGATCATGTCCCACCCAGTCACATTATCTCCACACCAGGCCGACCAGTCCTAACACTAAACTCTTAATGATGCGTGCCATGTAGTTAGCTGCTAGTACTATTTGTATACGTCTTTGGTATGACTCTGCCGCATCAGATACTTTAACCACTTAGGCCACCGGAGCGGTCTATGATGTCATTGAAGTAAAACATTTGATTATATGTGTCATATGGCTGATGATATCTTCTTTGATTTTCTTTTTTATCTTTATTGCGATGACAAAAGGAAAAATTAGAGATATTGTTGACCCGTTTGAAGACCGTTTGGTACCATGTGCCATACAAACTGTAATCAATCCCTTCTTTGAATTTTGTTAATATGTAATCGTCTAAGAACACGGACCCTCCAGATTCCTATGACAGAAAGCCACGATGATGAGTGTTATTATAGAGAGATAGGAATATAAACCAAACAGAGCGGAGAGTGGTATTCCTCGGTCTTCCATGAGAATGATTGATAGCAAGTGACTGAGTAACTGTTAATTAGATGAAAATTAATTACTGGGTAGATACGCGTGGTTGTCTGCTACGCTTCAATGCATATACCAGCAACTTTGTGCCATTAATGTTTTGTTTATATGTGTATGGTCGAGGAAATACAGCTTTTGGTGCTAGCCGCTAAGAGGTTGGGTGTTGTTACCTGGTTTAAATCTCCGTAGACTATGACTACAAGATGTTCTCACTTGTATGCGAGCATCTATGCTTTGTATTTAAAATTCACTTATTGTTATCAAGAATTCTCCTGTTGGACTAGTAATTGCACATTCTTCTAGGTTTGGCGTATAGTTGTAATTCCATTTGGCCCTCTCTAAATGAAATTTCTCCATATTTAATATTTTCTCCTGTTTTCGTAGGCATGTGATAAAGTACAGTTTATATTATTTTGTAGTTGTTACTTGATACAAAATGAAGAGAAGTAGCTATGATCTTTTTGCTTGTGCTTCCTCCATTTAGCTATTAGAAGGGATGTGTGAAAAGCATTACCAATGATTACATTCAACACAAGGTCTTCGATAGCAATTAAAGCATTACGAACAAGAGCAATAGAAGTAATAACATAAATCAAGAGAGCAAAATCAAATTTCTGATATCTGGTTTTAGATGCATCAATTTCGTCTTATTGCATAATTTCACAGTGTAAACATTAATGTAAATACTTGTCTCCTATAGTTATTGGTTCTGGTTTAGTGTTTTGGATGGCCATACTCACCCAAAACACCGATCATATCTTTCAGGGAAAATGTTCCCGACCTTATTTTAGTAGTGCTATTTGGCACATTGGGGTTCATAAGAATATTATAAAGGCGCTTGTAGGTTAACATGAGGGGGGAATATTTTGGGGTCACAACGGAAATCTTATGTTAAAATGGTCAGTTGGTTTAACATGGGATGGTACTGTGCGACATAAGTGTTTACAAGTGTCAAAAGTCGTTATGGTATCCCACAGAAATGGTAATGTTCAAATATTTTCTTTACTATATAACCCCACCCATACAATCCTGCAGAAACGTTTGGATTACTATCCAAACCCCAAACATTCATTTTACCACCACTTTTTCTATCTGAATACATGCCAGATGCACAATCCATCACCCGCCTTTTGTTTACTATCCAAACACGCCCACCACCCAGCAAAAATGGTAGGTTATTGTTGTTTCGCGCTTAACGCATTTTTTTCAGCGCATGATAGGCTATATATGGTGGACAGTTGGAGGAATTACCCGTGAAAACCGCATTAAGAACAATCAACCCACTGAAGGCTACTGGCAAGCTTTATTACATGCCCACATTTGCCGTGACCGAGAATGAAATCCACGCGGACAGAGGTAAGATGGCAATATCGGTAAAGGCGAACGCTTTAGATAACTTGGCCACCCGGTGCATCGCAAAACAGTAGGAAGTATTGATACACGTGCTTTCACACAGACATGATATCGCACCCAAGGAAGGGAAGCAAGGTTTTTCAGACACGCTATTTTTTACCCTTACTTTCAAACAAGCACTATCACACAGAAGTCACACAAAAAAGAGAAGGAATAGAGGAGTTTTAAGTTTCAGTTGTCAACAACATAGAAACAAATAAACACATCCATCCATCCATCCATCCATCCATCCATCCATCTATTTATATATACATACATACGGACATACAGACATGCATGTCTATATACCTACATAAAATATACAGGAGACAGAAATGACTTCGCAATTGAGATTAACATCTCTCTTTTCTAGAGATTCTGGTGGCCTAGGAAAAGGCCGTTGGAGTTTGTTAAGAAAAGGAGGCTAGCATAAGTGGCAAGACTTCAAGGGCCTTCTTTTCAAACTTTGTCGTACGGTGGGTCCTTAGAATAAGGACCGCATCAGGCACCATTGCCTCTCCACATAATTTTTATTTTCCACATTTCTGTGTCCGTGATTCTGGTGATGGTTCACGATGCTCTCATATACATGCGGTAGTGCGGATTAAACAGCATCCCACATCTTGGTAGAGTGGTCATGAGAACAGTTGACAGCACATGAAAATGCTTTAGTCAGGGATTTTAACGGAAGCGTTTGAGTCGTCTGAGAGTCTTCGTCATCCACCATTTATTTCCCAAGACTGATGATGCTACCACGATTGATGACCTTGAACCAAAGTTTAATAATCATGTCGCATACGATGATTTGATGCTTGACAGGCAAGAGAACTCCGCGAGAATATTTTCCTGGTGTCTGCAGAATAATACGGACGAGATCTATGTGACCAAAATGTACACACACGTGGCGCGAACGCGCATGGTCTAGCAAACATTTATTTTACCTTGCGTGCCGCATGCTATTTGTGGGATGAGTTTTGAAATATGTTTGCGGAGATCAGTCAAGACCCACATAATTTTCTCGCGCCTGACCTGGCTTATGGACCGCTCGGTATCACGCAGGTTTAAAAATGAACAATTTGACAGCGATGATAAATGCAACAATAGAGAAAACCGCCCTCGATGCCATAACAGAGTATGCTGACTGACGCATATGTGTTCGTAAACGTGTTCAAGATATGTTTGTGGAAAACAGGCTGTTCGATAAAACCTCACAGCATGTTATGAACAAACGTTTCAGACGCCAATGAAACCCACACGCGAAACCATTGAAAAAGCAAAAAAGGTTGAACATACTGACGCGATGATAGGAACCGAAGACTAACCGGTTCCAATTGTCACGACAACCAAACGCGCCAAGGACATAAAACGTCACCAGAGCATACTATACGTGCCACTGAATAGCAATGAAAAGTACATTGAAGATAAATTTCGCAATAGGGAATTTGGGAAGTTTACTGGAAAGGCAAAAGCAATCAGGAGGAAATCGAACATTATTGAAGCTGCATGGAATGAATTCAATGTCTGGAAAACTGATCGTGGCACCAAATGGAAAGAATTTATTGTGCACTACATTGAACGAAAACCCTCAGACTAGTTATTCCCCACTAACTTAGCGCAAGTATATAAAAGGCTTCGATGGAACTGGTAGATATACTATCGCAGACCCTCAACACGTCATCTAACTTGTAGATAGTTTGATGCAGTGGTGGGATCGGTTAGTCCCTGCAACAACGGGCTAGAAGTCATCAATGACGATGCATCAATTTATCAGCGGTTGCTTACCAACGAAATCATGGACCCCGGGAAGACATCAGGACGGCAGAGAAGGTACTTAAAATGTTATTGAACTTCCTACTCGCGTATACGAGATTGAATTGATTATTAATGTGATCCGACGGAAGGTCACATTGGTGACCGACCAAGACTCTAAAACAAGCATACAATTTCACGAACCCACACTCAACTCTGCCATATAGATCATAATTCCACAAGGTGAAGTTGACATCATAAAGTAAACTCTGTGAACACTTCTAGGTTGGCCTGAAGATAATAATGAGTTTCCCGCTGGTAAACTAATCTTACGCATGGGATACAACATTGCTCAAGACATTGACAGGAGCACCACCACGATTCAGGGTAATCTAACCTATGATTCCATAAACGGCGGTTACAGAGCCTCTGGCGTTAGCATTGTCTCTCAGAGTTACATATTATTCATATTTAAAATTCAGTGTTATTAACACTTATCGCGGCTTGTCCCACTTTGAGGCAAATACGTTTTGGAAACGGCAGTCAAATGTTTGTCATAATTACCTAGCAGGTACTCACACAATAAAGAAGACATTACTATATTTTCATTTTCATCCAAAATGAAGACTGCTATTAAAAAAAAACTATTTTTCTAATATTTGATCCTACAACATGAATTGATGATGACTTTGTCGATTTTGTTTTCTTTTGCCAACAGACAAATTACAATTTAACAAATATCTCTATTTCCGGTGACTTGTCCTTTATTCACTAACTACCGTGCGAGAACATTGGTTACTAGGAAATAACGGAACCCCGTTGGGGTGGGGGTAGTTGAGTGGTCTAAACCACCCACCCTTATCGCGTTATCGAGCACTGCCATTTCACCTCTATCCGCGTGGGTTCGATTCTTGGGTTAGGAGCATGTAGGCATGTGAGAAACGGTGCTAGTAGTTACCCATGGGTCGATGGTTCTCCCCGGTTTTGTTCTAGGGGTCTTTCCTCCACCAGTTACAGCGACCGCCATGTATAGGTTATCGTGACTTCAAACGCAGCGTTATGTCTACAACAATGACAACTAGAAAATGTGATTTTTCATATTATTCAGACAATGATAAATAACCACCAAGAATACCTTTTCAACAACATTTCTCACTTCTGATTCTTTTAAATTTTGAATTCAACTTTCTCCCTGAGAAAAATGAAACTTGGTTTTGAATACGATAATTTGTCCAAACAGAGCTAGCTCCATATAAACCCAACTGATATTTATATATCAACTAGGGGATAAAACACCAATCATAGCTTTCAGGAAAAGAAAGCAATACGTCTGAATCCCTATATTTCATTAAAACAGGAATGCTTTATGGTCTTAGTAATATAAATGAGGTGTGATACCATGATGTTTTTAGTTATCATGCAATGCAAAGTAAAGTAACTCGAATTTCGTTAACTTTACCGTCTGCATTTTACAAGAATACAACCATTCAGCCGACACAGCTTTATTGACAGCAGTGGAATATTTGTGGTAACTACCAACTAAACTAAATTATGTCTTTTTCTAAGCATTTGGTCATAAATATGTAATGATGGTGTTATTGAAATTTTCGTTTGCTAAGTGAAATAATATCCTTTTCTAAGCATTTGGTCATAAAATATGTAATGATGGTGATTGTGTTATTGAAGTTGCATTTGCGTTGCCAAAAAAAAAAACACGATTTAGCAAATTAATTTACCTGAAGTGAATGTTCCTTAATTCACTGAATGATCATGGAAAATATGCTACATAATGCTCTGTCAACAAACGTTTCAACATCTGATTCTTTAAATTTCAAATCCCAATTTGTTACATATTGAAACGAGGTTTGGATGCACGTATCTTATCATATTAGAGTTCGCTCCATATAAATCTAATTGATTTTTATATTTCACCCTCACAACAAAGCACGAAACATAGCTTTAAGACAAGGAAGTACGTTAACGGTTATTTTCAACCATTCGCTATGTCCTATTCAAACGGTGTTAATTTTAATCTGAGATGTTGTGCGGTGGTACATTTATTAATCATGCAGTACATTTTCAAAGTTATTATGAGTCAAGAAATGGTTAATTTGGTTTGTTCATTTGTCTACATTTTTGCATACTTGTGCAATACTTCCATTCTTGCTGCGTTGCTTGACCAACAAGGAGTCCACGTTTAAATGACTTGGATCCCAAACATTTCTGCAAAGACGGATTGTAAAAGAAGGAAAGGCAAGACTGTTTCCGGTTGCACAGACTGCCACAGGTCAGCATGGAAATTCCGTCCTTTTCCCCTAGCAATTCAGATATGTCATGGTTGTTCTCAAAGTAGTTGCCCAGCTTCCATTTATTGCTCGAAATAGCTATCGAAAAAAATGTGCAATTGATAGAAGTAACCGCTATCTGTGCGTCTATCTAAGCCTGATAATATGCTAAATTTATGAGTATAAAAGTAGACGACGCATTGCAAAAATCAGTTTTGCTATAATTTTCAAGCAGGAACTAGAGGTAAATATATGTAATTAAAAGAGAAAATAAATGATGACGGTTCTTAGATCCCGAGTTGTAATGTTGGGCAGTAAAGATCCTAATGAAACTATGTATTTTGAACTCTTTTGGGTAAAATCAACACTATATATTCAAGTTAGGATTTGATTTGGATGATTTATGTTTTATGGAAACCATATCATGCGCCAGATTTTATAAATTCGACGACAAGATTCTAGTGAAGAAGAATATATCAGCAGAATAAGGAAGAACACGATTTTCTTTGATTAAAATAATGCTTAGTGCTACCATAAAATTATTTGTCAATAATGAGTTCCCAGCAGCAGTTGCAGTAGATCTTAATAGCTAGAAAAATCGTTATTACTCTGAATAATACCACAAATAAATGATGGCTGATATCGTCTGAGGGCTTACCTTAATATTAAAATTATACCTCAAACTACGTAGCAAGGAACGTACATGCAATTTCCTATCCACTTGGAAAATATATAACAAAGAACTTGCATGCAAATACCTTTGACGTATAGTTAGCAGTATCGGCATTAAAGCCGATCGAATTCATTGATATAAATTCGTTAGACTTACATGCCTTAAAATCTTTATATTACAGAAAAAGTTTACTGTACTTTAATATTTAAATACTTAGTGCCGAAATACAAAATTGCATGTTGGATACACGATACATTAATGGCAGCCGGTTGAACAAAAACAAAACGTTATGTTTATTTTTGTTTTCATACGACAGATAAAGAGAGTATGAGAGGGCAAGACTCTTACCGGAGGAAAGTGAGCATGCTGTCAGGAAGAAGGCACCGACAAGTAAAGCGAAGGTTCTTGACAATAACAGGCAAGAAATCATGTTGAATTCGCAGGGTAAGAATAGGTAATGTATTTGTATTCCTCCACAAAGTCTTCAAGTGTATGTCAACGCTTTCAATAGACGACTAGATTAATCACGTAATTCTGTGTAAGCTGAGGCACTATTCGACTGAACAAGCTTTATGAAATGGCATGTTATAACATTGCATATTTATAAACAGTGTTCTCAGATAGCTAATTAATAACAGTAATTAATAAGTTATCGCGAATGCAAATGGTTGGCAAATTAACGTTTCTAGAATGCTCCCAGAAACTGCGTTTCTTCGCAGGACTGGCTGGGTATACTTTATTTAGAAGATGATGGCCTACTATACAGTGTAGCTGTTTATGTATTTGAATCACACACAGAAACCCTTCCAAAACAGTCTGTCTACGTAGATAAATGCATAAGAGGAAGACTATAGTGGTACGGACGGACGTACATAAGAATTTACAACGTATAACGACATTGTCAAAAACTGAAAAGAATCGCCATTTGACTGTCATATAAATTCAAACCTCTGTCTTAAATGACTTACTAAATTCTCGAACACACATATAACCTCATTTTGCGTTAAAAATATTGATTATACAATAAATAGATGATGACATGGCCTTTGCTGTGTTTGATTTGACTTAAAAAAAGACTCTTACAATGCACTGGGTACTATAATTATCTAGTGTGAATGAAGACAACACTCAAAGATATTATTTAAAAAGTACCGATCTTCTAGAAATTCTTGAGCCATGTATGAAATGTTTGCTAACATTTGTCAAATTATCAACTGTTGAATGTGCTAGTCAAGCCCTCGTGTGATGTTTATCTTTTTGTTAACACGGAGAAGAGAATCTAACATGCTGTTTCATTACTGTTTTAAACGTTGTTTGGTACCATAAATAAATATTTGAAATAATGCTCTTGTTCTATGGTAAAAATTTTCATTGTAATGCTAACATAATATTTAACCTAAACTGGTCAGTACTGACCTTTTATACTTGTTACAGTTTGATGAGAATATGTAAAATACAGCTAGTAGTGGTATGCCATATACAAATAGAAATGTTATGTCATGCACAATTAGTAGTATTATATCATATACAAACAGTATTTCATATACAAATAGCAGCAGTCATGTACAGATAGTAGTATATAATCTAACAATAGTAGTATTATATGACATGCAAATAGTAGTATGTTATATACAAATAGTAGTTGTATCAATCCAGCAAAAGATAATGAAAGTAATTGTTTGTTGTTTCCAACTTTGTAAGCGTGTACTCTATCCATCTTCAGACAGCACAAAAAAAAAGACAGAAAAGACGCTACACTTGGTAACGCTGTACGCATCTACGAAATTAATTGCACAAAATTGTTCTATGGCATTTTTAAGTTATTTTCTTGCCTTATTCCGTGACAGAGGGAATTGGCCCACACACTCGTATCTGCTTGACCATGAGAGAGAAGGGAGGAAAGGGACTCAGCTGAAAACTCCAAAAGTGGAAATGCCAAGTTTTAAACTGTATGTCCAATGAAACCCAATTTTCCTAATGGATGGTCCCTATCTACCAATATTGCGTTAGCCACCTGTGCAATTAGGTCAATCATTTATAGTCACCGACTTTCCTTTACATTTACATTTACATTCTAGCTGAAAGAGAGTTTCCTTTACATTTACATTTACATTCTAGTTGAAATTTTGAGTAGAAAGTGTGCATCAATTTCCAACACTGTAAGTGTGTGCCCTGACTATATTCAGGCAGAAAAGACAAAACTATAATAATAGTTGATTTGGTAAAATGAGTGGATACACACACAATATGGTGCCACCTGACCTTATGAAACGACGAGAATCCATCTTTCTTCCGTAAAAGTAGTGGATACGAATCCAGCATTGGTAACACACAATCAAAATCTAAACAAGATGACAATCTTAAAACAACACAGAAACATCGAAGATTTAGTTGACGGCAACACCTTCAACTGTTTACCCAGATACCTTTAGACCCGAGGCTTCGACAAACACTTGGTACGGAAAGAAAAGAATGAAGAGGCCGATGGTTTCCAAACACGATCCGATAAAACAAAATGAAAGTCTGTGTGGAAACGATGATGTCTAAGCCGTCGTCAGCATTGGAAACAAAAATGAAGACAGAACTGAAACATGAAGTAAATATAAAGAATCAGCGACCTCTCCTGAGTCTACCTTACCCACTTATAGTGCTTATCGGACACCTAAATGTCCACACTAGCCAAAGAATGCAATTATTTGTCTAATTTAACAGCATAATGGACACGCATTTAGCTAGCATTTACTCCTATTCTCAATCGCTACCACCATGGAGGAATTCAAACATGTACCGTTCATTTAAAGAAAAATTAAGAAGATTTCTTCCCTGGATGTTCCGTAATATCAATGAAAATATCTAAGAAGTGCACGTAACGTGGGACACATTGCATCAAAATATTTGCCGCCTTATTCAATTCAGCATTAATTTCATTATTCAGCATTACATGGTCCCTAGTTGCAATTACGGTTGCAAGGTTTAAAACTATCAGCAGGTATAGGCTATCAAAACACTTGCACCGTTTTATGTTCCTCTGGTCCATTATCAATCAGTTAGTCATTTTATCCATTAATATATCTCCAGGCATGATTTGGAAGAATATTAAAAATCTTCCAGTTTAGGCAAAAATGCTGCACATCTATATTGTTGTTCATTAGGAAATGGTACACGTGAAATATATATATATATATATATATATATATATATATATATATATTATATATATATATATATATATATATATATATATATATAAGTTTTTCTAACACTGAATACTTTGGTCTCTTGAAAATGTTAGTTAGATATTCGACATCCGGTTGTTGCTATCCGTACTGCCCAGTTTTGGGGGTTTTTTTGCCAATATTTCCCATCACGTTATGCTCTGTATATATTAACAGAGATATTACAGTTAAATCTAAACGATTTATGATTTATAAAGGCGTAAGTTTTTTTTCATTTATAGAGTATTTACATTTCTATAAATATATGTTCAGTGTCTCAGTTATCAGGAGCGTTAAACTGCATTGCAGACAATGAGAAGTTGCACTGTTTTTTATTTGTTTCAATTTAAAGTCCGCAGTTAAATGGTAGTCCATTTTAATAATTAAACTATATTACAAATACAAACACATTGCTCTTTTCTTAATCTTCCTCTTTTAAATATTTGCTTCATTCATTGTTAGCTTCTTATCTCTCAGCCTCATATATTCATTCTGGTCTTTTTTAAATTGTTGTTTGCTTATTCCCTTACATATACTCTCGTTGTAGTGTATTATGTAATGTTTGTCAAACGATATAAATTTTGGTCCTTATAAATTGAAAACTTTATGGGATGTTGTCATACGAAGCGTGAAGTCCACTACCACCAATGTTTATATGCGTACTTCACATACGTTTGTTACCTTGTTTCACGCTTTGCTATTTCTTCTATATTCGTCCTTTATTTTTCTGTAAACAAATATTTTACAAACCTGTACACAAAATAATAAAAATAAAATGGAAACTACGAGACCGGTTAAAATTGGCAGATTATATAATATATAAATAGCAATGAGCAATGAAAAAGAATGGCAAATATAGATCCATAATTTCCTCGAGGGGTAGAAAAGCAACATGTGCAGTTGGTCTAATTTTTTACACTATCAGGCGATTTGTACCTTGCCAAAAACCTGTTCAACTTAAGAAAAATGTTTTTCGTATATTCCTTTATTTTTAATGTCACGCGAAAATTTATCGACCCTTATTGAAAGAAAAGAATGCCTCTATGCGTTGTGAATTCTGTTAACTGGTACTTGATATAAAGTTCTTTTCAAGTAAAGGCAAGTAGAGTTGCAGCTGGATCTGCTTCATTTGTGCTACTATCAAAGCTATTAAAGCCAAGTGCTGTTTTCTGCAAATTTTGGTCACATTCTGCTCTTGAAAGAAAAAAGTTATAGACCTTTTCTTCTTTAAAATAATTTAGCAACAGCAGTCATATTCGATTGAGGAGAGACATCATGTTTGCAAACTTAAAATGCATTAATATCTTTTGGCTTTTTGTTACATTTGGCCAAATAATGTTTAATGACTTTTAAGATGCATTCATTTAAAAGATTTGCAACTTGTAGTAGCAGTGACCATATTCAGCACCATTTATATAAACTTGTAAGGTCTACATGCCATAAATCATTTTGTTATGTTTGATAAATTATGGTATGCTATTCTTGAGACGTTGTTTAAAAGGTTTTTTTGTTTTTAAATATTACTTAATGTTAATTTATTTTACTTTGGTAACAGCAGACATTTATTGCTGCAGATCGGCATAATTATGTTCGGCAATGTTTGAAAACAATTCGTTTAAATCTTTTCTTTTGTAGTAACGGAGATTTTGTTTGGTGGCAGATGGAAATGGAATCTATGAACTTGGCGACGGACGCAAAGTGATACCATAAGCTGAAACTCAAACGACAGGGGCAAGAGGAGTAATTTCAACAGTCCAATTCCATACGTATTTTTATAATGGCAGGTTACAATTTGCTCCATCAACATATTGATTGATTTCTGTATGTTTCGCTTTCATATAAATTACGTCCTTCTTCCATTTTGAATGATGGAAAACATAAATAATTAGGAGCTAATCGCAAACATTAATGTTAGCAATTCTGACGGAGTTCATGAAAGCAAAAAAGTCAACATAATATGCGTCATTAACTTGAACAATCGAATTAGAAAACAAAATAACGTTGAATAAATGGTCCATTTCTAACAATTTCAGAACATTTCAATCAACATCGTTTTAACAAAAAATTCAAGTAGCGAGGTACCTAAATGACCAATCATACTTATAACTGTATCAGTCTTTCTTCTGACCAAGTATCAATTTTACAAGCAATCATAGGCGCCCACAGCATTGGTCAAGGGGGGTCACGTGACCCCCTGGAAATCATACTGCATATATATATATATATATATATATATATATATATATATATATATATATATATATATATACCGACAAGTTGAATCATGCAAATGAAGCTGAAAATATGTCACAAGATTCTGTTCAAAACGCTTAATAAATATTAGCTTTAGTTTCAGACTGCTTCTTATACTAAGTCTCCCGG